>JACXGK010001132.1:30841-66065 GCA_016801125.1 Novumbra hubbsi | reverse complement strand
GATGAGCAACTTGTTGTCATGGCGATGCCACGGAAGCAATACGTCAGAACTGTTAGGAGATGCAATTGTACAATCGCCCCGTTCTTCTGAATAGCCAATTATTAGAAACAATTGTCCCAGACATTCGAGGTCTTTTGGCTTATAGGGCATGTGGTTTGCCTGTCGCACCTTTACCGTGGTTGTCCCCCCCACATGAAACCCCGTAGCTTTCCGTGCACTTCTTCTGACCGCGCCCCGTTTGGTGTGGTTTGTTATGCATGCTGTGTCTGGGATCTAGTCTTAACCGGTCATATCCGGCCTAAACCCGTCTCGGTGGACCAATAACAATCTGCCCTAATGTGGCCAAGAACAGACAGCTCTCCTGTGGAAGAATATTGAATACCGGTATGTCAGTAACCAGCTGAAGCACACACACACACACACACACACACGACACGGCAGCATATTGAATGTCAGGAACCAGAAGAGTATCCCTGTACATGTTTTGCTGTCCACCAGCCCCACCAACCGATATTACATTTCCCTTTTTCATTCCGGATGGAATGGAGCAGAGCGGGTTTCGGTAATGAGAACAGAGAGGAAGGCGAGGGAAGGGTCTGGATGAAAGGGGTCTTACAATGAAAACAAATACAACAGTCCTTTTTGAGAGGCTGGATTGCCTTTGACAGGACGCACACAGATCCACAGGACTACTGCGAATAGCTTTCCCATTTACGGCCTTTTTGTAATTCCGTCTTCCGATTTCAGTTCTTCTGCAGATCCTCTTTGCACATTCTGTGGTTTGTTGTCCGGTAATCCTTGAACTGCCCCCTTTTTCCTCTGGATCTCGCAGCTGCTGCATTAGGGCCTTCAGTTGGAATATTCCAAATTCTCCGGTTTTACCGTTCGACCGCATTGTGATGGCTGCTGACCTTTGACATCTCCGCCCCCGTCCCCACTGCCCACCGGTGGCCAATGAGCACGTCCGGCCTTGATCAATAACCAATTAAATTGTAATACTGCAGTTCAGTTAGCACTGAAGCTGCACAGGGGAAGGGAGTTGGTGGGGGGGGGGTTAACACACGCTGAAGTACACCATATTTCCTATATAGTGTGATCTGTATGTGGTCCTGGTCAACGCAGTGCACTAGGGAATAGGATGCTATGTTGGTCATCTATGTGCAACTCCATCCTATACTGTAGGATTGACATGTACCAGTGTGGGATTCCTTTGACCAATGGCCCATGTGTGTTGGCTATGGAGCCCGAATACATCTGGCGACAGGCTGCTGAAAAAACGGGTTCACGTTGAGAACTTCCTGTACTTTTAGTTTCTTTTATTTCAACTTTGTAATGTAAGTGGCACCCGTGAGTCTTCCTGAACAACAATCTTTGGGGTGAAGAGAAATGTGCCAAAATAAATGATTGATGTTGGTCATTCATCCAAACGGGTACATAGAGGAAATTGTCGGCTTGTTCAGGACTTTTAGAACAGGACCTGACTTCCATTTATAATGCACTACTTTTAAACCAATAGCGATCTGGTCAAAAGTAATGCGCTATAAGTGTATAGGGTGCCTTTTGGGACTGACTCTTCATGTTGCTGTGGTAACGGTTGGTTACCATATAGATTGAATGTCTTGAAAGGGATAGTTTGAGGTTTTGGCACGTTGTCTACCACGGAGTCCAAGGAGGCTGGGATACAATTTTAATATCTCTAAATGCAGAATAAAAGAAAGTTGCTGACTAGAATTCCAAAATGACTGGAAGAACATGGAAACGGCTCATGCTATTGATTCCTGTAGACATCCAATCATTCAGTGGCAAAACCGCGTCTTTGGTAATACCGGGATGCAAATTCATACATTTAAATTGGATCCAAGTGCTAATCTGGGGAAGTAAATAAAAGTGGTTCATTGTGAAAATCCCAAACTACCCCTTTAACAACACATCCATCCCTACGTTCTGCACTACTGTGACAGTGTAGTAGGGAATATTACTAGGCAGCATTTGACTCTATGTTTTGGTGTTGTAGCTGTCTGCCAGTATTACCATATATATTGTCCATTCTATCCTGGCTGTCGTTTCCATTTTGACGGAGCAGGACAGGTTGGGATGATGGTGATGGATTGGTTTGTAGCCGTGTAGCTGGGAGGTGGGGCCAAACCTTGTGTGTGTTTGTGTGTGAGAGTTTGTTGGTGCACTGTCTGCGTGTGACCCCAGACCCCGCTCTCCCAGGGCACCTCTGGGGCGTAGTGCGGTATGCAAAACAAATATTAATGGAATATCCGTTTCACCCCAACACACTTCAACACTTGCAGTGCTTGTCCTTGTGTGGTAAACGTATTTGACGTGTGTGTCTGTGTGTGTGTGTGTGTGTCTGCAGGTTAAAATGACCACAACCTCCTGAGAGGTAATGTTAGGAACTGTGTGTGAACTCTGGAACTCTGTTCTGTTCTGGAGCAGAACAGAACAGCATCAAATATCTTCAGAAAACTCGCCAGGCTGTCCGTCACATGTTCATGCCTTTCCTACTCCATGCTGTTTGTTTCCCTGGAACATGGGGTACAGCCATCAACATGGGGTACAGCCATCAACATGGGGTACAGCCGTCAACATGGGGTACAGCCATCAACATGGGGTACATCTAGGCAGCTGTAGGCTAATGTGTTGTTTCAAAGCACACCCCACACCTTACATTGTAAGAGTCTAGTGTTAATAAAGCACACCCCACATCTTACATTGTAACAGTCTAGTGTTAATAAAGCACACCCCACATCTTACATTGTAACATTCTAGTGTAAATAAAGCACACCCCACAATTTACGTTGTAACATTTTAGTATAAATAAAGCACACCCCACACTTTACGTTGTAACATTCTAGTGTAAATAAAGCACACCCCACACTTCACATTGTAACATTCTAGTGTTGATAAAGCACACCCCACACCTTACATTGTAACATTCTAGTGTTAATAATGCACACCCCACGCCTTACATTGTAACATTGTAGTGTTATTAAAGCACACCCTACACCTTACATTGTAACATTCTAGTGTTAATTACTGGATGTTCCATTGTTTCCAGATCTTCAGATTGTGCCACTATTTTATACGTCACTTTCTCCTAAAAGGAGGCCAGGTCATTCGTCAATGTATTAGAGTGAATCCAGGTTTTTCTCTTGGAGGAATTTAAGACGCACTGTATGTTTTCGTGCTTGTGAACTAGTCAGAGGACAGCTTTTCCAGCAACGGACACTTCGACCTTCATTTCCGCGGCAACGAACACGCATCACCCCAATTACCACATATATTACTGCCATCACTCTTGCACACTCTCTCGCTCTCTCTCTCTCTCTCTCTCACACACACACACCTGCACAATCGAGCACATGCCTCACTCTTTTTATTTACAGGATGCAGACATCCTTTTGCGGAAACATTTCAGTTTAGTTGTCTCCTGAGCATTTCCACCGTCACGATAGCGCTGCATTGCGTCACATTTGCATTTCAAGTCATTTTAACCAATTAGGGTTAGCTAATGAGGAGCATTACCGCAACGGCATCGGGGAAAAAAAACACGGAAATGAAGCGAGATCCACGGCAACTTCACAGAGCTATTCAGTAGAGGACTGGGGCCGCTGCAATAAGCCACGTTGTAATGGTTGCCCCCCTTCCCCTTTGTCTTTATCCAACCCCCCCCCCCATTTGCGTTAATTGCCCCAGTCTTAACGAGACAGATACTCACAGGACCCCGCCACGCCCGTAGATGGAATAAATATGCCCTGGTTATTGGCCTGGCCAGGTCAGCCAGGAAACCTGAGTGGTAATTGGCCGGCGGGGCGTCAGCTGATGTTGGATCACTCCTATCACGATATATCAGATTTCATACTTGTCTTTTTAATTGTCCGGTAACTCATTCACGTTCACACTGATATGTTGATGGTCGCAGTAGCATTTGGGTACAACATTTAGGGAAGTCTTCTTGCTTTAATTGTTTTCCTGTGTTCCTCGTAGGTTGATGAGGCTTTTTATGATGCTCTTGGTGGATCGTGTTCCGGATAGCCTGAGGATGTTGGGGTATTGTTGCGTTCCCAGGCAGGTGTTTCCCTATGGGATCTATATATGGGGATTTGTTGTTGGCTGGTGTCAAGGATTTTTGGAGCTTATGCTACCAGGATCTAGAGATCAATTCGGAGTCCCTCACAAAGGCCTCCGTCAGGAAGTCTAATATGAGGCAGAGTCAGTGTGTTGTAGAGTGACATCCTGCATACAGGGCCTCCGCGCCAAAGGGCCCCCCGGATGCGGTTCTGTCTGTTCAGGATCCATTCGTGGAGGGATTGTTGTTATTGCACGGTTCCGTATGGGACTCTTGGCCTGTATATGATGGGCTGTGTGATAGGTGTGGAATGTCTTGGTTCATCTTAGAACATAATACCAAAATGTTTGTCTGGGGACTTTTTCTTTAACTTGTTTCAGTAGCTTTGTATTGAAGTATGTGTGTGTGGGTGTGGGTGTGTGTGTGTGTGTGTGTGTGTGTCTGTCTGTCTTACCCTGTCTGTGTGTTCCTTTTGACAGTCGATAAGGAGATGAAGGTTTCCTGGTATGGTCTGGAGGGGCACCATGGGATTGGGGTGAAGGGGCCAGGCTGTCGGACATTGATAGATGGTTTGTGATTTAACTACACAACAACAACTACAAACATTGTAGCCACTGAGAACTAACAATCCTACCCAGCCAGCCTGTCCGGCAAAAGCATTGCATTATGGGTTTTGTAGTCGACATGAGTGTCTAAAAATTTCTCAAAATGCTTGCTTACTTAATCATAACATGTGAACATATAAGATGCAATCGTCGACGATTAGAATATGTATGTAAATTGTCTGTGTAAATAAATATAAATAAACATATTTGTATGTTGTTGAGTTGTTATTGGTATTTGTTGAGAATCACAATGGTCACGGGAGATGTTTACTGAAACTGCGGTGTAGACTAATATTAGTCAGTTCCACAATGTGTTTTTACTTTAGTTCAACAGGATGAATCACATTGAGACTTAAGTCTCATATTCATGTGAGCCCTGCAATTCAGGCAACACACACACACACACATATATGTGTGTGTGTGTGTGTGTGTGTATGTATATATAACAATGGAATACAGCATAAATGCAAACCCAATACACATTAAGAAAACATCTACAATTCATCATCATAATGCATGGTAAGGAAAACATTCAAAAGTTCAAACAGGGGTCTTCAGCAGCTTCTCTGTTGTGTTTCTCTCGTGGGCTGATGCGTTGAGAAGCTCTAAATAAAGCTCAGTGCTCTCCTTCTTCCTCTATTCAACCCCGGGCACCTACAATGGGGATGCTCCTGGGCCTGTCCTGGCCTCACCATGGCCTCTCCTGAACCTCTCCGGGGCCTCTCTGTGTCCACTCCTGGGCCTCACCATGGTCTCTCCTGGGACAGCAGTGGTCTGCTATCTTACCTTTCATTTCACCCTCTTTCTTTCTTTCTCCCTTCACCTTCTTCCCAACCCTTTCCTTCTGTGTGTCTCCTTATTGATGCCAACCCTCCTCACTCTCCTCTCCCCTCTTGCTTTCTCTCTCCTTCTAATTACTCGTAGTAATGAGGCTGGTGCGTTTGGAAGGGGGAGCTAGCTCAGTCCAAATCAATTACAAGCCATTCTTTTCTCTTCCCTTTGACGAAGCAAATCCCTTGTCTTTGTCTGACAGGCAAAACACACTCTTGGTTGTACACCGACAGATGTACAGTGAACAGGCCTGTAAACACACACATGCGTACAGACATACACACTCCAGAATCTCGATGGGTTTTCAGAACATGGAATGAACAAAACTCTCGACATCAACTGTTTGACACCAACTGTTTGACACAGGGGAACAGACATGTTTATGTGTTAACATGTTGTGGATTGTGCCGAGGACAGATTTGTACGGGGAAACTAACTAGGTGGGTGGACATGTTGGGAAACCGATTCGAAGCAAACAACGGAAGTAGACATTTTGGGCACATGTAGCCTAGGGGTGTCCAGAACCACTATAATTAAACCACCTATCAGAAACCACTTAAGTAGGGTTCACATGGGTTTTTGTGTGTGTGTTTTGGAATATTTCGTTAGGGAAACTCTACATCCACCGTTTACCTTTAGTTCTCACTATAAAATGAATCCACATTCTGTTGAACACAACCACACATACAGATTTACGATACGTTTTGAAAATATATCTACTTTCACATGGTTTTGCTCAACTGCACATATTGCCCTAAACCTACCCTAACGCACATCATTCAACCATACATTGGTCACTTCAAACTCTAAGACAATCAAAGCCAGTGAAGTGCTTTTATCCTTCTAGTCAGACGATGTGCGGGACAGCCGGAGAGATTGCGTAAAAGGGTATAGGGAGTACGTGTCGTTGGCACATGCCGGAGATGGTTTCAACCCGGAGAGACCGCGAGATGGTAGGCGCCAGATCAACATCTCAGCAGGGAGAGATAGTGATGAAGTAAAGAGAAGCGTGCATGTCGTGGGTAACTGGCAGGAGGACAGAGTTTCTGGTCTTATCCTTGATCGGGGTGAAGGACGGCCAGGCGTCCTTCACATCTGAAGTGTCAGGGATGGATACAACAGGCTGCATAAACACACACACACACACACACATACACACCCTCCGGTACAAACACACACACCCTTTCACCCTATGGTACACATACACTTTCCATTTGGTCTCCTTTTGCTAATCTGTCTGTGTGGAAAGCACTTTTTCCAAACACAGTTCATATTTTTTATCTCTTCGCACCTGTTTTATTATGAAGATCCGATCACAGCTCCTCCAGGCCAGAAAATTCTGGAAGGCTGTGGAGGTTTTCGTAAGAGAGGTGGGAGGAGGTAGCACTGAGAGGAGTAATCGCTATTACTAACGTTTTAACAGGAGAATGGAGAGACGAGAGGAGATGGGGAGACTAGAAGGAGAGGGAAGGGAGAAAAGATGGAGGAGAGAGTGTAAAGTGAGGTGGAGGAAGCGAGAGAGGTATAGAGTGAACGGAGGGAGATAGAAGGGAAAGCGAGGGACTGTGTTCATCTTGCCCTGACAGAGTGTATTTGGTGAGATTTTCTTGAAGACCGTAGGATTGTGGAGATTGCGGATTAACGTGCCCGTTATTGAGGAGTTACCCCAGCAGACAAAGTCTTTTGTGATTTCAGAGAATTAAATGGAATGGGCATTGTTTGATTTACACTTTTGTCATTCAGCACGATGTTCTTATCCAGAGCGACTTACAATAAGTGCACTCCTCTTAAGGTGTCTTGGTAAAACCAACATCTGACAATCATAATAGGTACACTTTCCTTCATCGAAGCCATTAGTTGGCAAAGTCAGTGCCGGAGAAATCAAAGTTAAGTGCATTTCTTTTTCTTTTTTTCCTGGTGGTGATGGTGGGGGGATACACAAGTTAATTAAGACACCCATCAAAGAGAGTTTTGTTAATTTTGTTAATTGTTTCCACAGGCAGACAAACAAGAACAGATATTAGGCACAGATTACCTGAGGTAAACCTGTCAGGTTATGAGTTTGGTGGGATGGAGAACCTTGTTGTGACCCATGGCTCCACAAAACACAGCTAGAGCCCCCCCCCCTTACACACACACACACACACACACACACTACAAGAAATATTATTATTTTCAGTGAGCTTTGGTGTATGTGTCTGTGTTCACAGCCAAGTACTGTGCAGCTCTATTGGCATTTGCCAGAGAACACCCAAATTTTGCAGGTGCGCAAAGTCTGTAGATGTCGTGGTGAAAGTTATGCTGGCTGGTTTAGCTTGGAAGGTCGCACAGACCTCCACATGCTAGCCAACGGTACCTTGACTTCTGTTCGGTACCGGATGAAATCCTCAGACCCGTCAGTACATTGTCAGGCCGGGATTTCCGCCGAAGCTTTCTTCCTATTTTCAATAGGCAGAAAGTAACCAATTTTGACAAATGTAATGTGAAATGGACTCCAAAAGGTCACTAGTCTGATTGTCGGAATTCCTCCTTCGGAGTATAAGTGAAGACAAGTGTCAGAAGATACATTACCAGTACCAGATGTAGACCCATCTTAATAATTAGGATGTGATGCCTTCTGGTATGTGAAAGCGATTTCATTATAGAATGAAAGTACCTCGAAAGATTTATCATTTATCTGATTGACGTTTATCTGAGAATTTATCTGATTTGCTATTACAGGTAAATGGGTTGTGACTGTAACTAGATTACTGCCACTTTGACTAGTGTCTTGGTTGGCTACCTACCAAAAACGTGTGACTGTACTCACGCAGACATGACTGTACAGTGCTGTTAGCATAGCAATAAGAATCAATAATAAAAGCCTGTTCCCTCAGCATATTTGCCTTGATATGCGGTTTTATTTGAACCCAGGTATGTTTTGGTTCTCCTCAATGGTCTTCAGTTTGTATTGAGTTCTTCCTTGAAGCAAATGTATTCAATATCAGATACATTTCAATTACAAAATGTAAAGTGTACATTTACATTAGTGTCTTGCGTATTCGGTATTGATTTGTCATTGTCAAGACTCAAGATGGATAACTCATCTCATCGAAAAAAGGGGAATTCTGCAGATTTTTTGCAGCTTTATCTATGGGAATGAAGTCAGGCTTTTTGTGTTTCCTTGGAACGACGCACCACACAGCAAGGCTGTTTACGCTCCAGGCAGAAGAGCTTGTGGTTCTGTCCCTGCTGACTGCAGATTACCTCAGACCCTGCTGGACACAGGTTTTGTCAGAGCCAGGTTAGAAAAGGCTCAGACGGTGGGAATGTTTCCCCCCAAACTGGATGCTTAGCAGGGTTTTGTTTTTCTGAATTTCCCGACGACAGTCTTTGCTGCGGCTACACGACAGCATGACGGGATCCTTGATACTACACTACAGGAGAAGTTCTCTTCTCTGTGGGACGACTTGCTAACCATTTTCACCCCCTGTCTTACACTCTCGACTTGCTTCTCAATAGTGGCCATGGTGACAGACTTTTATGGAAATGAAGAATTGAATACAAAAGTGTTTGTATTCTCAGCAATACAACTCATAAATGGTCGTCTTTATTTGCTTAGCCAATATTTTAATTAATTAAAAGAAAAAATTAAGGAAATGTTGTCGCATTTATTTTTTTTAGCAACATTTCTGAAACAATTTAATGGACCTGCATCTGGACACAGATTTGGAAACGATGGATCTCGGACATTAATATGGATGGAGCAAGGAAAGCAATTTCCATGTTAGTTTAACTATTCTCTTACTACTATCTAAATAGGCTTGTAGAAAGACCTTTGAACAGTGCTTTGAATCTTTTTTTTATTTTTTTACCAGCTTTGCACACCTGGATTTAGGTAATTTCTCACCTTGTTAAAGATCCTCTCAAGATCTGTCAGATTGGATCGGGAGCATCAGTGAACTGCGATCTTCAGATCTCCCGACCGATGTTCAGTGAAGACCCTTGATGAATCAGTACACAGGAACTGCATCTAAACTCATTTTCGAGGATCTTTGCAAAGGCACTGAATACTTCTGAGATATTTACATTGTTCATTTTCAATTAATTGGCACACATTCAAAATGAAACTGCTTTGTCTTTATGGATTTTTTTATGTGTAGATTGATGGCAAAAATACGAAATGTAGTTATTTCTTACTGTACCTAGGATTTCTAACAAACCGCTGCCGGAAGGGCTTTCTCTGTTTGAGCTCCTCTGCTGGAATGATCTGCCGATTTTAGGTCAGTTATGCCGCCTCAATCTTAACCGTTAATTGTCTACTAGAGACTGGCCTCTTCAACAAGGTCTATGATTAGGTGTTATGCGGCCCAGTGGTGTGAAGGTGAACGTAAAGGCGGCGGATAAACACGCCACCCTTGCTGCCTTTGCCTGGCAGGATCTCATCTCCACTAGGATGTCCTCTGTCCAATGCCATTTAGGGGAGGAGTTACTGGCTTACTCTTGTACTCCCGTGCTGTCCTCGGCCAACGGGAGTGACCTCTGCGGGCTAGACCCGGCCCTATGTCCGGGTGGTTGTTTGGTTTGGTCTCATGCTTGCCAAAGTGGGTGTAGTTGCTTTACCTCTGGTTAGCCACATCTGGGCTTATCTACCGATTGTGACTGCTGGTGTAAAAGGGGCTTTGTAAAATATATTTGAGTGAAATTCAGTTTGTGGCACAGTAAAAACCTGAGGAGTCGTGAAGGGGGTGGGTGTGTTGTTGAGTGTGCAAACCGTGCGCGTGGGTGTGTATTTAAGTGTGTGTGGAAATACAGAGAAGTTAAAGACGTGTCAGATATGCATTTTATCACTCTACTTTTTACTTTCCCAAGTGCATATTCTGCATTTTCTATCAGTATTCAGTTTTTAAGTAGATAAAAAAAAAAACACTCTGGTAAAGTGGGTTGTGTATCTTCCAAACCTCCTCCCACAAAGCTGTTCTTCCCCAGTCCTTATCTCCACACAAGCAACTGATTATGGCTTCTGCACGTCATCTCCATTATGAGCACTTGTGTGTGTGTGTGTGTATATTTCGTTAGACAGTAGAAAGCTTTGAAAAAAACTCATACTTTACAGCTCTTATCAAAGACATCCTCAGGACATCTGCTCCTTTTTTATGTATGAGATTGTGGGTGTGTGTGTGTGTGTATATGTATGCATGCGTGTGTGAATCTTTGTGTGCTTACCAAAAGAGTTGCTCATCTCCTTCCGTACATCCTCACAAGATTTGGTTGACTGTTGTTTCAAGGGTATTTGGCCTTTAAATGCTTATCTCAAAGCACTTACTATTCACCCTCTAGCATGGCCTGTCTGCCGGTACTCCGTCTGCCGAGGATTGTTGATGGAGAGCTTGTCTCTCAGGAAAGACTCGCTAAACCCTAATTTCAACAGTTCTCTGATGTATAAGTGTTGTGCGCATTGTAAACACTAGACTGTCTTGCTTTTACACGAAGAGCGACAATTTTCCAATGTAAATGTCCGGGAAAGGCCTTGGAATGTACAGACAAGTTGAATATGCACACGTCTCAATGGACTTCCGTTGTGAATCACATCACCACTTCTATACTGGACCACTTAATAAAGATCGCCTCCCTGAAATGCACTGACAGGCGTAAACACACACGACGTACCCTCAGACGGCTTGTCAATCAGGTGTGAGGAACGTTAAAAACAGGTATCATGGGTGTGGTTAGTGGCAGGTCCAGGTGGGTGGTCCAGATTGAGCCAAACCTGATTCCAGGGACTTGAGTTGGTGTCACCTTTACGGAACACAGGAGACTGGGAAGAGCGACTCGTCAAAGCTACCAATTGTCTGTGGTATTATGCATTGTCAACTACGGTTTAGTTCACCAGTTTTCATGTAATTTGTGATCACTGCCTCGAGAGTAGAAAATCGAGAAACATTTCCAAGTACGTCTGCCAAGCTGTTCCGCTTTTTCTAACACTGCTTTCTCAACCCGCATGTTTTGGTTAGTCAAGTTAGACACACAACGCAGTTGAAGGCAGCACTGTGAAGACAAGGCTCCAAACCTTTCTTCCAGTCAATGTGAGAGACTTATAGACAGTATCGACAAGAAATGGCTAGGCTAAGTTGCATCAGCATTAAAGGGGCTGTACCGGCTCGTCAAACTAGGGGTGTTAACTTTTTCGGCACTTTGAAATTGCAAAGTGCTTCAGTTGCAAACCTGTCCCTCACTAACACACACACACACATTTTTCCTCACTTTCAGACTCTTTTAAATACTTTATTTGAATCCTCTTGCTACACTAGGGTTACAGAGTAACCTTCTCCTTCACAGAGCTGGGTCGCCTACCACAGCAGAGCAAGGGTAGCATCCAGCCAGCTACCTTGCTGTGCTCTAAAACAGGCCTGCAATCTGAAGGCCATGCCCAGTAAACCTACAGTATGTGTGGAGCAGATACCGCCAGATATCAACTTCACCAGTCTGTGTGTACATCCCAGGCTGCCCAGGCATCACTTGAAAGTATAACGTTGGGTCTTGCCAGCAGATTTATACTTTGTGTAAAAGTAGAACAAGCAACGCAGTTGAACAAGCAACCCGCAGAAAAAGCTCAAGCCGTTTACGGTGCACATATTGCACAACATGTATATCGGGCATTTCATCTGTATGTGGTTCATTTTCTACTTAACGCTTGTCTCAAACACACTCAGGAACACACTTCCTAAAGCAAACATGCACACGGTCTCCATAGTTGAACGAGTTGAGGAGAGAAGATCCCCATAGGTCATGCTTGTATGTTTGCATGCTTGTGAATTTCAAATGAACGATCCGATGCACCTCCTGCATAAATAGGTCTGTTGGTTAAGGATGAAGTGTGTACACGCACGTAGAAACGAAACACACTTCTTAGTAGTAATGTACGGAAGATCTTTTTTTTGAAGGCTTTTGTTTTAGTTAATGTCATTGCAGTGGTAGCAGTTGATTTTAGATGGGTGACTACATAGATTTGTCATTCAGGATGTTTATTTGTGGTCTGTTCAGTGGCATAATTTCATTCTTAGCCGTCCGCGAGAGTATGGGGGAATTAATGTGTTTGTCAGCAAGAAAAGCACTGTCATTCCCCTTACTGTGTTATTCCACTTCTTCACACTTTTGCCTGTATGCTCCTGACATGAATGTTAAGTAGACTGCCAACAAATTCATTGAATTTAAGGTAAAATAAAGAAACACTGCAGAATAATGAATGAACGTGGAAACCAGGAAGGCCTTGATGTTTATCCGATAGCTCTGATTTGATCTCTTTGTGTTTTCCATGACAAGGTGTTTGCAGTGACTAATAAAAACATAGCACATACACTGCTCAAACAATGAAACAAAATTAAGGGAACGTGTAATCGTCACAATATAACACCTTGTCAGTTGAACTTCAGGGTTATGATCTGTCCAGTTACAAGGCATAAGCGATTATGAATCAATGCCACCTGTTTTGGTGCAAATGAAAGTGACAAAAGGTGCAATGGAGAAGGAACAGAAAGACAACCCCTACAAAAGGAAAATTTTGCAGGTGGTGGCCACGGACAATTGCTCTCCTTATCCTTCCTGACTGATTCTTCTTAGTACCTGCAGCCCATTCAGGTTGCACAAGTAGTCCAGCTCCTTTAGGATGGCACATTCATACATGCCGTTGCAAGACATTGCCCGGCCTCATGTTTCTTGACTGTGTAGGCATTCCTGGATGACGATGTCATTGATGTCATTGACTGGCCCTCAGGTTCCCCAGACCTGAATCCAATTGAGGACCCCTGGGACGTTACGTATCAGTGCATCTGACGCCGGCAAGTTGCGCCACAGCCTGTTATTAAATGTTTTTACTATGATTTTCGGTGTGAATTTGAATCCAGCCCTCGATCAGTTGGTGAGTTTGGTTTCCGTTGACCGTTGTAACGTAATTTTGTTCTCAAAGACTTGAGATTTAAGTGTTCCCTTAATTTGTTTGAGCAGTGTAGTGTCTGACCAAATACTTATTTTATTATACTTGAGTTACTTTGCGTTTACCCTTCCCTTAACCGTACAATTAGTTATTCATTGCATATTACCGGCTGTTTTACTGCACGTTCTGTATCGATGTTCAGCTGACTTGTTGCCCGGGTGATGTGTTTGTCATACTTTGTGCCGCTCTGGACAAACCTCTCTCCACAAACAGGCTGTGACTTATGGACCGCTCAATCATCTACACACGTCCTGTTGCTATGGAGATCATGTCGACTGGCTTACTTGGCCCACGCCTATTGATCGCAATGTTTGCGAGAAGTTGCTCAGGTCATTATCACCCTTTTGCTGCCACAGTCTTCTCTGATTGGATCTCTGAATTTCTAATGAAAAACCTTTGTCTAAGAGCAGTGCCTGCCAAACTAGTTTTAGTGGTCAGCTGACCACAACAAATGGCACCTGGAATATGGAGAACCCTTAGTTTATTGGTTTACCTCTGTGAGGATTAACTCTGTGAGGATTAACTCTGTGAGGATTAACTCTGTGAGGATTAACTCTGTGAGATTTTCCTCTGTGAGATTTTCCTCTGTGAGATTTTCCTCTGTGAGATTTGAGTAAAAAAACATTATCTTACCCAATAAGCCTTATTGTTAAGATTAGTTTACTTTAAGAGTAAAGTACTCTTGTTTTGTAGGTAATGACCTGAAACATGGATTCATGTTATTGTATTTTGATATGAATTTGAGTACACATATACACATTGAGTGTGATTGTTTGTTTGTGTGTGTGTGTAGATGTGTACTAATATTTTGTATCAAATTACACAAACAATGAGTCACAAACACTCACACACACACACTCGGGCTACAGCACACCTGGTGAACAGACACAAACACCTGGTGTTCAAAAGCTTGTCCGTTACAATCTGGTTTCGCCTCGCTCGCATTAACATGTATTCCAGGCCGATGGAATAGCAGAAGGACCAGATCCTGATTGGAATACATGTACAACATATTGTAATGTATTTTTGAATGGAGAATTTTTTTATGTTAAAAAAGTAGTATGTATTCAAGGTGTGACCAAAGCATAAAATGTTTTGTTCAACCTAAACTTTTGTTTCTTACCCAAATACTAGCCCCGAGCTTGCCCAATATCACGTAAATATATTGATCCTGCACCCAAAAACTGTCTGAAAGAAAATTCACAACTTCTCTGTAGTCCATGTTGCAGTTTAACTAACATGGCAGAGACAGCAGAGTCTAGTGTCTAGAGTGAGAGACGGAGAGCGATCTTTTCCTTATTAAGCTGAGCAGGGGAAGAGACAATTGTTGATTTGGTTGGATTTAAAACATCCAAAGCCTGTAAGTCTTTGGAAATCTGTCAGATTCTGCCACGTCTGTTACCTGTGCTGTTTGATGAAGTCAGTTTCAACTCTTAACAACCATCAACATATCCACACTGCAACCATCAACATATCTAAAATGTCGGAAAAGGATATTGCTTCGATATTTTCTTTTTTATACATTAGCGTGTTTAAAGTAGCATGAATTACTGTCCCTCAACATTTTTTTTTAATTGTGTTTCTTTAATAATGCGCAACTCTGTGACAATCATTATAATCTAAACTTTTATATCGAGAATAGGTGTAATGTTTGCTACAATAAACTCATTCTGGATTTAGTGTCTGGTTACCATGGCCAGACGACCCCCACTGACATTGACACCCTCTGCCCCATAACTTGAACTCATAACTTAAATTGTACATAATACATTACATTAATGCATACTTCTCTGGACTTCCTGCACACTGCACTTTTCCACTTATTAAGTAAATGTTTGCACATGTTATATTTACTGTAATTTCAATTTGTTTACCTCATACAACTCACTGTGTTTTTCTGTCATGCTCCATAGCTCCAAAGAAAATTCCTTGTATTGTAAATGTACTTGGCAATAAATCTGATTCTGATTCTGTTGGAGGGAAGAGCAAGAACATGTCAGTCAAACAAACACCCGCCTTATGAGAAGCGTGTGTAGGGCACATGTAGCCAAAATTGCACGTTTTTTTCTCTCAAAATAAGCAATTTCAGTACCATTCACTTCTGTCAGAATCCAGTAAGAACCTAGTTAATAACTGTCATGAAGTTCATTTCCACACCTGCCCCTGCCATTGGAGCTTGAGCGAGGGAAGAGTGAGAGACACGGGTACACAGATTCATTTTGTATTATTTTACAATTTGGCAAGCCTGAACCCAGCCCAGACTGATTACCTTCTTCTGAACACAGGCCGAGCCAGGCCCTAGACGATATAAGCTATTCTTTAAGGTTCTCTCAGCCAGGAGTAGTGTCATTAGCTTTGTTCTAAATCGTGACTTTGGGCCACTGGAGCTGGCAAAAGTTGCATTGCTAACTCAAAAGCATTTCAAACTAACACCAATGGCATTGTTTACCTCAAAGCACATGTTTTGTACTTTGAGGGATATTGTTTGCCCTAATACTTCTATGTTTACCGGTCAGGTAAATTCACAAATTGTATCGATCTGCAAGAATAACACTGCAGTTCTACCAAGAAAAATGCCCCACGTTAATGACACATTGCAGGTTGCTAATTAGTTAGCTTTGATCCTGAGGCAACCAAAACAGAATACATTATCAGTCCTAGTGGATCTTTCTTGATATTTGGGCCTCATGTGAATGGGTGACGACTTCTTACCCAGTCCCGTTCGGCATATGCCTGCGGTGTTGCTCGCTGGCTAGCTTGGCCGATTACGCATGATTACATCCTGGAATTGCTAATTGTTTGGTGTCTCGTCTGCTCTTTGTGTGCCGTCTGCTGCCTCAGTGTCGTTGCCTCTGGAATCTTCTCAGTTTCACAATCTGTCGACGGAGTACGCCAGTGGAACGTGCTTATGTTAGATAACACAGCCACAGACTCCGTATCTGGCTGGCGGTTCATCGGCTGATCAGACCGTAGCGTTTGGAGGACCGTCGTTGTGGAGCGGGTTGCGGAAATGCTCCAGGCTGTCGGCCATCAATCCAGGGGCAAAAAAGCTCTTTAGATCGACCAGCCGATGTATCAGCTGCTAATAACAAAAATTGTCCAACTTTAAGTGGGATAATGTATGGGATGTGTTAAGAATTGTTATAAAAGTGGGTTAAAGGTGTGCTCATTTTACTGTTCAAAAATCTGAGTATAAATACTTTGGGTTCCCCTCCTTTTTGGCAGCTGCAGCTGCGTGCTTTGGACCGGTCTTCACATTCATGGAAAATAATGTTCTTCTCATCCAGTACCTCTTTCACTCCAGGTTTACCGTGCATTTAATGTCTCTCAAAAGTACAGGTTGAAAGAACTTCAGTCTGAGATGTGAGAGGATTCATGTTGACGCCGTCTCGTTCAATGGGGAGGTCTCGCTTAGGAGGTTTCTTTTTTTGTTGAGCAGAAATACAAATAAACTTCTGAGAGGAACAAATCTGTCCTAATGTGTAACACTCTCAGGACTTTTATATTTTCCTACTCCCTAGAACATATTGTGAACCAGGGACTTTCTCTGGCGGATCTTTGTGTGTGGTTCTTGTTGTCACTTGCCAGAACCTACTTAGAACGTTATCATGACTTCAGTCCTACAACCCCATGATAACCCAGAAGGGTTTTCGGAAGTCCATTCCAGGGATGTTTTTAAGACATTCGGAGTGTTTGACCTTCTATGCACAGTCAATGTACATGAGCATATTTTAACATACAATTTTTAGGCTCTATTACTACTATATTTGTATTTATTATAATTAATATTTCATTTCATATTGTCCATATACCTCTTCTACTCTACACTATTGGAATTGCTGCTAGTCTACCTTGTTATATATTTTTCTTTCTATCTTTCATAATTCTTACTGCATAGATGTTGCTTGCCATGTCATAAAAATTCTTTGCTCAGAACGACACTGTTATTTTGTGCATATGACAATAAAAAAGACTTGACTATGAGAGAAAACCACTGGGACATTTAGGGTGGGGGACCCCTGTCTTAAGGTGTGTGATGGGTGTAGAAGGGGGTCAATCATATTTCACACGCTTGTTTTTGTTACCGTGTTACTGTGTTAGACCTTCTGGAAACGTGTCACTAACTGAGAACTGTTAGCTTCCCTCCATTCAATATGCTGCATCCATATTGGATGTATATGTACGTACCAACGTGGCGACTGCTGTAATAATCCTGGCTACCATTTGCTTGAGAGGTCGGTGATAAACGTTTCAGCTACGTTTCAACCCGAATGTTGGAAGATGATTAAGGAAACGGCTTGAACCGCTTCGCGTGTAATCAAATAAGTAAAATAAATACTCCGGAACACTGAGCTCATACTCGATATTGGAATTTAAGATCAATTTATAATTTCACAAAAAGGCTTTGATATCCTTGCTTCAGATGCAAATCTGATGCGGATCAAGTAGATGGGTAATGCTGTGATACTCAGATTTTTTTTGATTATACAGTTCCAGACAATGTTTTCAAGACCCTTTCTGTCCCACTGAAGGCATAGGTGTAATACACGGTAGCCACTGTGACTTGTAGATCTGTTTATGTAGAGTGTCCGAAATGTTGCTGGATCAAATCCCTGAGACGGCAAAGAGAAATATCAGTTTTTACCTAGATCAAAACAGTTAACCGTAATTACTCATGTATGTGTCTCTGGATTAGAATTTGCCAAGTTGGCAAAATTATTACAATATTATTTAAAAGAAAAATATTTTTCTTTTTTTTCTCACACAATTTGGGAGTTCAGAACACATGCCTAATCGTTTGGAAAATGAGTCAGTGTTAATGTTACTCCTGAAATAACATGCATTCATTCAACAGGTTTTCCCTGAGTGTATTTCTATTAGAGCTGTGATTTACTTTGAAGTGTAGTGTTTAGGTATACCACTGAAATCAGTCATTGCCCTGAACCAATGGATTGCATTATGATTTCTATTAACACACACACACCCTGTAATCATCTGAGGTTGTTGCATACACGCAAATTGTGAACACTATGTGGAAACCACGGTCGGTCTACGTGTCTGTACTGTTGCTAAGAGATGTGAACGCACCAGTCATTTACCAATCAAGACCTTGGTGGACTCGGTTACGGTAAGAGGTGATGTTTAAGAAAACTAAGGTTTTAAATTTGTTGTTTACGAAGCTATGAGACAAATAAAACGGTACTAGAAGGTCTTAGGGACAGAAAGTTTGTAGATAAGGCAGCCTGTTGTTGATTATTTTAATCTTATAAACACTCAAATGAGCAGTGTGTGTGGACACGTGTACAGATGGGACTAGGAGAATCGACAGGTGCAGTGATCTGATATCAGCTTGTTAATTTATTCTTTAAGGTGTGAGGTGTTACGTGCCTGGCGAGGTTAAGGATCTTCAGCTGCATCGGATTGAGTATTGACCAAAAGATAACTGGGCTTTATGAGTAACCGGTGTGATACGTCTTCTGGAGCATGATTCTGGAGCACACTAGCAGATGGTAAGTAGTAAGCTACAGTAGAGAGAACCTCGGATTCAACACGTCTATCGTACATGGTGTTTATTTCAGATCTTTATGTGCAACCTGTCGTTTTAATTTAAACACCTCAGTCTGTAGGGACCATGTACAGTTCACCAGGACAACTTTGAGAAATCCTACTTTACAATAGTTTTGCCAAAGCCAATTTAATTAAAATCGAAAAATTATATAATATAAAGAAATGTTTCAATTTACACTAGCTGCAGGTTGCTCCTGCTGCTTTGTAAGGAGAAACACATATGCAGGCTTTGGCCAGTCCTCGGACCTGGATGGTGTAGAAACTCAATGACATGGTTGATAACTTGGTAACTAACATGTTGCTCTCTGTTGAACAAGAGCTAGTGTTAGAATTGTTTTAATGCCAATGTGAGATGATTTCAGTTGCCTCTTATTGCACATTGCTGTCTGATCTCCAGTTAAAAACATCGCTGACCAACAATATTTCGTTCAAATGAGGACATATGTGCTCATTGATTGCTCAGCCATGGTGATATCGCAAAAAACAAGTGACAAAGCTCTTTGAGGTAATACTCAATACATTTAAACTGTTGCTTTAAACTCAAACGGGAGAAAGATAATCTACAGATGATAATAATGAATGTGAATGGTCTGTCTTTCTGGAGCCTTAATCTCTGCCTAACAAAGGTAAAACTACCTATCCCAAAAAGGATAACTACTTTACGTGGGAGTACAAGAGTCAATAAGTCCGATCAGTAGGCAGGTCTCACCACAGCTTCCTTTTCTAGAGTTGTATAGAAAATTGCATTTGCCGCCTAGTTCTTCATAAACATTTTCTGCTGCAGTTTGTAGGTAGTATAAAATGCCATGATGGCAATATTTGTATTTGAAATGCATTTTTATTCTTCGCCTGTCTAGTGCCGCTGTTTCCTGGGAGAGTTAATGAGTAATTTGCCTTATTATTTCAGTTACATTTTCTGTTGACAGTCTTATGATGTTTATGGATTAATCCCTAACAAACACAGAAGCTGGTGGAACATCAATACTGTTCCTTAACCTCTTGCCTCCTTTCCTGGCATCCTTTCTCCTTGCCTCCTTTTAAAACTAAATTAAATGGAAGCAAGGGAGACTTTAGTGTAATACTCTTTCCCAATGAGCTCCTTGCTTCCTTCCCCTAGGACATTTTCAAGCGCGTTAGGCTGTGAGGCAAGGACATGCAAGTGGATGTGAGAAATTGAGAAGAAACCCTTTCCGATTTGACCAACTTTCTTGGTTTTAAGTCTTAGAAATAGGATTGTAACCCCTCCCACCCTCATCCCCCAGCCCTCCCCCTTTTCCTGCTAGCTAATTAACAGATTATAGACATCAGTAGACACAAGGCTTTATTGTTGGACACTGAAAGAAGACAGACAAGGCCTAACGTAGAAAATTGCTTTTTTGTTATCTAAAGCAACATGTCATTAACTCTCCCACAAAAGAAATATTTAGAGTTTATATAGCTCGGTGCTGAATGAAATTGATTTCTGAATCAATTAATTTTGAGGGAGACATTGAGGTCCATTAATAAGAGAAACGAGATGCAGGAATGGATTAGTAGAGAGTGAGAGAGAGATGGGGAGAGGGGGATAGGGGGAGAGGGTAGGGGAGAGAGGTGAGGGGAGAAAGGGGAGGGGGGGAGGGGAGGAAAAAGGGGGAGGGGAGAGAGGGAAGGGAAAAGAGGGAGGGGAGAGAGGGAAGGGGTGAGGGAAGGGAAAAGGGGAAGGGGAGAGAGGGAAGGGGTAAGGGGGAGGGGTAAGGGCAGAGGAATAAAAGGGGAGAAAGGTAAGGGAGAGAGGGATGAGAACAAATCCTGCTGATTAAGAGGCGGCTAAAAATGCCAGGCTTTGGGTCTCTGATTGACTCCATTCCCAAAGACCAATGTTTACAGAGTGAAATACAGCCATGATTATTTTGATGATTAGGTTGAGGGTGTATACATCCAGTCATGACATGTCCAGAAAAAAAAGATGATGTTTCTAATAAGCAGGCCAGAGAGAAAAACAACAATCAACCGAAGCTCCTTAAACTCCTTTATCTGCTCCTTCAAAAACAAATTGCCTGAGCTGCTATCTGATCACTATTGTATCACCTTATATGGTGACCACTATGTTCCTTATCCATCTGTATGTCCACGTATCACCTCATTTGGTGACCACTATGTTCCTTATCCATCTGTATGTCCACGTATCACCTTTTATGGTGACCACTATGTTCCTTATCCATCTGTATGTCCACGTATCACCTTATATGGTGACCACTATGTTCCTTATCCATCTGTATGTCCTTGTATCACCTTATATGGTGACCACTATGTTCCTTATCCATCTGTATGTCCACGTATCACCTTATATGGTGACCACTATGTTCCTTATCCATCTGTATGTCCACGTATCACCTTATATGGTGACCACTATGTTCCTTATCCATCTGTATGTCCATGTATCACCGTCAAGGGTGCAGCTATGCGGAAAGTTATAGGCGAATATTATTTACTGACAGTAAATTCTCTCTCAATTTCAGCATGTTTAAACCGAGTTTAGAATTGTTTTGCAATGAAACGTTACGTAAAATGTAAGGTTAGGTCAAATATATTGTTGAATTCTGTCATTCCTGTCCATATTGTCAAATTAGATTTTGCTCATTAAAATGCATATACAGAAATATCTGTTGTCCTATTGCATGTTTAGGCCTTTGAGAATAAAATGTCCTTGTACATGTTTAACTGAATCAGCTGAGCGTTAAAACCCGTTTTGCTATGTTCGGAAGGTCTAGGTAATAGTTTGAGATTTTTCATACAACCTGCCTTTGATAATGTGTGCAGCGCATTGAGAGATGAAATGTTTTCAGTTGCGATTAAGTTCCGATGCTTTGCGGTTGCCTTGTGCGAAGAGCTGTCGTTAAGCACATGGATTTAGTGGTGGTGCCAAAGCCGAACACAAGGGCACCGTTCACTGGGCACATCTTAGTTTTAAGACAATTTAAGCAATTATTTGGTGGAGCCATTCCCAGATCCACCATGTGTGTGGCTTACACCATAATAGTGTACATTTTTATAATTATATCATTTTCTAAACTCTGCTTTACCCGCATGTGATTTGGCGCTGGCCCCCAATCAGTTTGGTCAAGAAGACTCCTCTTTGTGGTGTTTGGATTCAGTCCTTTCCCCTTTCTCTCCTGTTACCTCTCTGTATCCATCACCCCTCACATTCTTCCTCACACCTCCAGTCTCTCTCTTTCAGTTATTCTTCCCCCTTTTTTTCCCTTCACTGTGCTCCGTTCCTCTGCAGTCATCAATCACATAATAGGAGAGTGAATGAGGTAGAGAGAAATATTTCAAGAAAGACAGAGGAGAAAGTTGTGAGGGGAAAGACAGAGGAGACAGGTGTGGGGGAAAGACAGAGGAGAAAGGTGTGAGGGGAAAGACAGAGGAGAAAGGTGTGGGGGAAAGAGTGCCTTTTAATCCTTTTCAGGGTTATTATACCAAAAGTCCCACTGCCACGTGTCCCACTGTGGGATGTGGGAGACATCCTACCCACAACACTATACCTACTGAATCAGTTGACGACACGTTGGCACGTCGTAATGCAGCCGGAACATTCTGTTGTTTTCCACATACCTGTACTTATTGTGCCTCTCTGTCTGTCTGCCTTTGTCTGTCTGCTTCTGTGTCTGTCTGCCTCTCTTTCTTTCTGCCTCTCTGCCTTCCTTTCTTAAAGGTGTGCGTACGCACAGCTTGCCTGGCAGAGCGACCGTGTCAGTATGACTGTGCGTAGCCTGAGGAGTGCTCAAGGCAAAACTATACATTTTCTACAGGACCATTCCACTGGGCCCACAAAAGGTCAACTCACTGCTCACTGACTGTACAGTACAGTTTCTTCACTTAAGAATATGTGCACACACACACACACACACACAGGCTGCCAAATGTATGCATGTTTGAGAGACAGGAGTTCCAGGAGGCTAGGCAGGGTGCAGAGAGACTGATTTGGGGCCAGGAGGCTGGAGCGTGACTGGCAGAGACTGGCAGGTCATTATGGGGAATCACTGAAACAGGCATCAGGAATCGCAAGAGGTTTGACTCTGGGACCCGAGAGGAAAGAGAGGAGGAGACTGGATACGCCTGTCTGTCTTGGGAGCACTCAATGAGGATGACCAGGGCCAGGGGGTGGGGCAGGGAGGACAGGGGGGAGAGTAGAAGGGGGGAGAGTGGACAGGGGGAAGAGTGTAGATGTTGTGGGAGAGTGTAGATGTTGTGGGAGAGTGTAGATGTTGAGGGAGAGTGGAGATGTTGAGGGAGAGTGGAGATGTTGAGGGAGAGTGGAGATGTTGAGGGAGAGTGGAGATGTTGAGGGAGAGTGGAGATGTTGAGGGAGAGTGGAGATGTTGAGGGAGAGTGGAGATATTGAGGGAGAGTGGGGGTGAGTGGAGATGATGGGGGAGAGTGGTTGGAGGAGAGTGGAGTGGATGGGGGAGAGTGAAGATGATGAGAGAGACAGGATGTAGTGAGGGAAGAGAGAGGGAAGAGAGAGGGGGAAGAGAGAGAGGGGTGTAGAGAGGGAAGAGAGAGAGGGTGGACAGAGGATGGAGACATAGGGTGAGATAGAGGGAGAGAATAAAAATACAGAAGCAGGAAGAGGATGGATGGTTGGTTATGTGACTGTCATGTATCTTCCTTATCTGCCTTATCGGGTACTTGGTGTCCCTGGTGAGGAAATACTGTCTCACAAATTACATCCTATTTCCTATATCAGTGGTTCTTGAATCTCCCCTCTGGGACTGTTGGAGGTTTTAAAAATATGGTCCAGCCTTGAACTAGGTCACTTTTTTACACCATGCCAGGTCTTCATGACTAGTTGACAGGCTGACTCAGGTGTATTAGCTCTGGTAGGACACATTCATCGAGGAACCGGGCGGTCCAGAAGGAGAGTATTAGGGACCAGCCAACAACACATAGCCCTGTGAAGGGAATAGGATGCTGCTGTATGGAGGTTACGGACATACTGACTAAGCCACAACAAACTGACGTCTTTATATTTTTTGGGGATGGCGGCTAGTATATCAGTTTGTGCATTTGACCAATGACTGAAAAGAAGCTAGGACCAGGTGAGAAACCTTGAACAAGGTCAGAAAACTGCCCGGTCCTTGAGCAAGGCAGTAAGCTATTATTGCTGTCAAATAGTTATAGCTATAAATTAGAATGTGTTTTGAGTCTTTTACCTGATTAACAAAGGCTATTAACATAAAATGGACTGGTTAAGATCACAGACACACACACACACACACACCCTAACACACCCTCTCTAGCAGTGCATCTGACCCTGCATCGAGGGACATGAAGACCTGGCAGTCAGTGGCTTCAGGGATGGTATCTGGCTGGCCTGAATTAAGAACAAAACACTGTTAACATTCAATCTACGTGCCTCAGATGTGTGCCATATTGTTTTCTCTATTGTACGTTATATTGGTCTCCGGTCCACCGGCTTCATCTTAACCACAGATGGACTCATTAAAGAAGCGTACCCAGTACCTCAGATCACAGTAGCCACATTGTACTGTAGCCAAACTGGCTTGTAGGATGCCAGGGCATTGTGGAAAGGAATTACAGATGGGCTTTGAAAGTGAACTGGAGCTCTGAGGTTGTATGATCAGTCCCAATGTAAAGTGCTATTTGGATTTGTTTTTCTGCTGTTTTTCTCCAACATTGATGGAGACATTTGTAATTTGTGTTTTCCCCCAACATGTTATACAATTATGTTATAATTAAAAACGGTATTGCCATTAGACTGGTGGAAAAAGCATTTTTGATGTCAGTGAATGAGTAGGTTGAGGACATGTGTTTGTGTCTCCCCAGAATGTGTCTGTGTTTATCTGTCTGCCTGTTTGTGTGTGTGGGTACAAATCAGTAATGTGGTCTTTATAAACAGCATGGGAACACCAAATAACAAGGCACAATAGCAGTAAGAGGATTTATTCTTTTCTTGGGAAGTTAATATATATTAGGCAGAGAAACGGCCAAGAACGTGTCAGAAAGAAAATACTTGAATGAGTTTCTACTCATTTTCTGTCTTTCTTAAGCAGAGCTGTTGTCAGTAAATGTAGTTTCTGGGACTCTTAACTGGCTTCGCAATGTTCCATTTGTCTGCACTTTCCTCCTCTTGGTGCAAAAATATTTTATAATGTTTTTTTCCTCCCAATGCAAGCATTTATATACTGTAGTGTGTATAATATATACATTTTTGGAAGGGATAGTATTTAGGTGCTTTCTAGTATGCTCATACTTCAAGCCTAAAATCAAGCTACATCTATATCTTTATCTATACCATGCTGTAAATTATGCAATATCAAGATCATTTTTAGGAGCAATGAAATGGTAGTACTGTCATTCCTCAGGCAGGTCATCCAACATGTTCATGTTTCTGATCTCGCAAGGAGCTGCTGTAATAGTGACTCATCATTAAGCTCCGACCCCAGGAACGAACTGGTAATATCTATCCGTTCATCTGGTACCGAAAGCCTGTGGAAAGAAAATGGTCAGAGCTGCTGGGTCAAATATTTGAAAAGTGTTTGGAAAAACGTGCCTGTTGGTCAAAAGACAAAGACGGTTGGGTCCCCCACATTGTATACATCACACATCTGTTGCCTCACTGTCCTAGCCAAACATTTTTCCTTCTGTCTTATTGAGGAAAAGGAAAAGCTGTACAAAGGGATGTGTACCTATTTTCGGGAATGTTCAGAATGGACATAGAGGATATAAAAACAGGCTCACATCCACCCACTGAAATTACTCATCATTCAAAGCTCACCTCATTCAGACTGCTAATCAAACAGCATTCCATTTTCTACTACGTTAAACGTACTAAAAACATTGCATTTTCAGGACCAAGGTGAATTAAAAATACTCTGTGGGTGGGAGGGAGGAAGGGGGAGATTGAGAGAGGGGGGAGAGATAGAAAGAGAGCAATTGAGAGAGAGAGGGAGATATTGAGAGAGGGAGAGATGGCGATACATACGTAGGTAAAAGGGGTGTGAGAGGGTTCATTTCCTTTCTTTCTCTCTTGCTTTGGCAATGAAAACATGTTTCCTGTGCCAATAAAGCTAGTTTGAATGAACATGAAAAAGGACAAAGATGAAGAGAAATGAAAAGGGAGAGAGAGAGCAGGGGGGAGGAAGAAAGAGCCGGAGCGGTGCTTGTTCCCCCAGCGGTGGAGCAGGAAGACCCTCCAGTGACATAAGAAAATATGAAACATGAACATTTAATTATGTTCTGAAAGGGCAATGATGGGGACATATTTAACCTTTCTCCGGAGCGGCGGACTGTCTCTGCCTGCTCTGTCATTGTTTCAGTCCTGCCTGGGTGGCTGCATGAAAACGCATGAGCGCCTAGTCCCGTCTCATCTCACCTCCGTCACTGATGCCTCGTGGCCCCGTGCGGTCTGCTTGTAGGGGGCAGCTGCTCTGTGGATGATGCCGTGGACACCGGTCTCAGCATGTCCTCAAACGCCTCGACAAACCAAAAGGCAAATGGTGGGACACTGGCAATGGCAGTTTGGGTTATGCTGTATAATGGTTTTAATCTTGTTAACGCCGCCCGTCCATAGTAAGCCTCTACGGCACTGCTACTTTTAATCTCTGATGTGATCCCCAAGTTCTCAACACTTGGAGTCCATGAGCCTGAAATTATATTTTAAACCAGCTTGGTCTATGCTGTCCGCTTCTATACCGTGACAGTCCTATCCTCCTACATACTTTAAGTCGCCGGACTCTACTGATATATACAGATTGAGAGGGGGAAAAAATCCTGTGTGCCGTTGTGAATGGTCGCATTGACAATGTCTCCGCATTTACTAAATAGGTTTTGCTCATGACTGTGTGTTCGACAAGCACTTTTGGAAGTGTGTTCATCACTCAATATAGACTTTTTCTCTACTTACTCTACTGAGAATGGGCAACCTCACCTCTTCTGCACTGTTTCTCTGAGCATTGGAGCCCCCCAGGGCTGCATACTCAGTCCCCACTTGTACTCCCTGTTCACAGATGACTTCAAGGCCACACAAAGCTCACAAACAGACACATTGTTGTCTTTCACATTGTTCATATAACCCTTTTCTACAATCTTTGGAACTGCTGCTAGTTTAGTTTTTTGCTACAGCCTAAAATAGGGTGAGAAAAAATAAAGATAGTTTTAAGAAAACTGAAATAATCAACCAAATGACTGACCAAACCGTAATGCCACCTTGCCCTAAGCAGAGAGTGCACGGTGGCAGAATAACTAATCACTTGCAATATTAGGGAGGACCTTGTGATAGACAGTGTCACAGGTGTGATAGGAGTTGGAACCATATGCAGACAGTTTGAAATAAAGATGTGGATTTATTAAACAAATAACAAAAGAACACATACTTCACACATGGAAATAAAAGCCGCTGAAACAAGCAGGAGGATTAGTGACCATGGGAATGTGGCCATGGGAACAAGGCAACCAGTGGAGAAAAAAAAAATTTGCAAATATTAAAATGTTTCTGTTTTTTTCCCTTTTCATTCATACTATTTGCAAATTGTCACGGCACTGCGTAGTTAATAATCTAATGTGTATATCGTTTACTTAGAATTTCAGATGTTTCTCATTTTGACATTCCCATTTTTGGTTTTTAATTCATTCTTGCTTCTGCTTGCTTTGGCAACACGCTGTGGCTCAAGCCTTAAAGCCCTTTTTAACCTGAAGTTGGACTGAAGAGACAGGAAGAGACATGGTTAGGTAATCTGTTCATCTGCACTGTTGTCCAGTCACAACACCAGTGTCCACATCCTCACCGCGGTAGACAGAGCCATGATATTCTGTGCCAACCACCATCTGGGTGGTGTTTGTGTGTTGTGTGTTATTTTACTATTCCATCCCCACAGCGGAACCAAGCGATTTAGAGAAAATGCTGAGTGCATCCAACTTCCTGAGAAATCTATGATCAAGGAAAAAGGGCCCCCTAGTCCCTAAAGTGTACTACTTTCGAGTACTATTTTGGTGCCCTATAGGGTGGCATTTAGGAGGCATCCTGGGTCTTTAGTCCAGAGGTGAAGCAGACTGGCCAGCTAACACCTCAGCAATATTCTTAGCAACTCACTTTTATGACTGTTGTCTCTGGTAGCCTCGTCTATAGAGTGGAATTCTCAGTAGACGGCTCCATTAAA
Organism: Novumbra hubbsi; assembly: GCA_016801125.1. NCBI lineage: Eukaryota > Metazoa > Chordata > Actinopteri > Esociformes > Umbridae > Novumbra > Novumbra hubbsi. Next base: position 37,850 of record JACXGK010001132.1, on the reverse strand, counting down.
AAACCCAGAATTAGAGAGTGGGAAGATACAGCTGTTTTCTGCGTTTACCCTAGGTCAAAAGACAAAAAGACAAGCTTGATTTTTATGAAAAATTTAAAGACACATATTGCAGGGGTAATTTATTTATACAGCAAGTTCCGGCAACGACCCATAGTTCTATGTTTGCCTTCCAAGGCTCCCTCTGGTTAATTATGCATTTTGTAAACAAAAAAAAACTAAACTTAACATCTTGCACCTTGATGCAATTTTTTCTACAAGTAATATGCCACGAAGGAAGTTACTGCAGAGAAAAATGCATGAACTGCATTTAAAAAAGTGCATAAACTACATTTTTTTGAAAGTGCACAAACTACTGTAATTAATTTAGTTAGTTAGTTATCTAAATTAAACAGAGAAAGACAACAGCAGAATGGGTACTACAAAACAAATGCATCCATTCATTTCAACAATTTACATGATTTTGAGCCTATTTTAAACATTAGTCAGCAGCCGTATTCTCCCATGCTGTCCCCCATAGCCTGTCAATATCTCCACGTGTCCATGAGTAGGCCATGTCCTTTGTTTAAAAAGGTTACCCTTTTGTGTTTAAAAAATGCACTGCCTAAAAGAAACACGGTAAAGCCTAAATCACTTAAATATTTTAAAGATGTAAGTCTTGTACATTGTGTAATTTGTTGAGAACAAAATGACACAACAACAGTCACCGGAAACCAAAACAACTGATTGTGGACTGGATTTAAACTCACAGCAAAAGTCAAAGTATCTCTTCCATGCTCTTGAGACTGTATTCGTAGACACAGTGAACCTTATTGCGACGGCACGTATGGATGTGCCACCCTGGAAGACCTGGACTGCCTGTGCCACCTGAATGGGCACCAGGATTAGAATAGGCTGCATTCTACCGGTAGGGACAAGGACAGGATAAGGAGTGAGCAATTGTTTGTCACCACCATCCGCAAAACCATGACTTTGTTTGGGGTTGTCTTCAGTGAACCTGATGTCACTTTCATTTGCACCTGAACAGGTGACGTTGATCCACAATTGCTTATGCTTCCCAACTGGACAGATTTATATCCCTGCAGTTGAAATTGACTTGGTGTGCTGTGATGATTACGCGTTCCCTATATTTTTTGGAGCAATGTATGTAGAGGCGACTCCAAAACATATCATGATGTTTTTTTTTAATTTGTATTAATCTACTCACTGCTTGGGAAAGGGAGCATGAAACCGTTTGGGTAAACCACCTGGCTCAGAGATGAAACAATAAAATGTTTAACCTTCCTAGCTCTTGGATTTGATCTGGCAACCTTTAGGTTACTGGTCATAATCCACAGAGGAGGCAATGGCTCTCTGTAAATATCTATGTATTGATCCTGTATGTTATAAATCCTAGGGTCTCTCCATCATACAGAAGGTATTTTAAAAGTCAGACAGATTAAAGAGAGGTTTCTTGCTTTCAGGAGCCAGTCAGAATTTGTCAAAATGGCCCTTAATTTGCTTCCAAAAAATATAGACCGCTATTTGTAATGGGATTTTGATTGTAAAGTGATTTCCCCAGGCTGATGGGACATGATCACAGCACCAGCAGAGAATGATGGCAATCCTCGTTCTAAGCTATACGTGAACAATGAAGGTACCAAAAGGTGATAACACAGATATTAGCGGCCAAGTGGTAAGACATGATGTGGCGATATTGTGGAAAATGTAAGGCTACAGGAAAGTAATGTGAAAACTCTTCCTAGCATGGATATTGGGTTACATTTATTAATTGTATTTGATCAACGAGGGTGAAGGTTTGCTCTAAATATTTGCAAAAATTGGTTTGTAACCTCAATCCTGTCACTATAACCTTTAAAGAAAATATATGTTTTCATGATTCTTGTTTTCACATTTTCTGAAAATGTTGACACCAATGTCACTTGTAATCTAAACAGGATTTGTTCTGTGGCCCAGGTTGGCGCCTTACTACATTTTGTACAATGCTGTGAATGGGTTTACAGCTTAAATAAACACAAGCTGATGATCAAGTTCCTTCAACAGGGTGTTTGCTAGGTAAAGGTTGCTAAGTCAGTGTTTCATTCTATTCAGTCAGAGGGCAGCAAAACAGAACCCTAAACTCCCTTTCCACTTTAACGCTTTCTCTCTTTCTCTCACCCCAAATGTCTTTCCCTCCTTGATTGTACATTTACCATCTCTCTCCCCATCTTTCTTCCAACCTCTTTCTCCTAACTCCTCCCTCGCTACCTCCTTTTTCCACTGAATTGGGGTTACCCAGGCCATGTTTGTGCTCCCGAAGCCTGGCAGGGTGTGGATAGGGGATGTCTCTAGAGGAGATGGTGACAGGGAGGAGAAACGGGTAAGAGAGTCAATGTTGTTAGCAGACTCACCTCCGGGAGGAACACTAAGCACCAAATCTGGCAGGACCATATTTCTCAGTTATAGAGAGTGCAGCAGTCTTACTAAATCCTGGTCCATGGGAAATCACAAGGATGTGCATATTTGTTTTTATCACAGCATCTTCTTCGTGGCTGTTGATTTGTCCCAGAGCTAGCAGTTAACCCCGAATGCCCCCCAGGTTGTTTGATGAAGGTGAGAATGAGTTAATAGTCATACGTACCCGGTAGAATAATGAATGGAAGAAATAAGTCGATCGGATTCCTTCCATGATTCAACATCTGGGTGATTAGTTGAGTCAGTGGTGGTGATGCCCGGACAGACGACTGTGTGCAGCGCATGAAACCCCAAGGAACAGGGTAGATAAACACCAGAGTGAAGATAGTGGAACCAAGAGGACTCAAAAGAATCACTGATTCCTACTGCAATTGCTAGAGGAATGCACTGACAGACATGTTGATCCAGGACCTACTCTACAGAAGCACACAGACAGAGTTACGGCGTGTGTTTGGTGGAGTACCCTAGCAACAGCACCGTTACTGATGTTTTTGTACAAAGAGAGAGGTTCACTTCAGCTCTCTCTGGCGATGTTCACTTCACGTCTCTCTGTGTAGTGTGCAGACAACACAGGGTTGAGTGACGAGAGAGGAGAGACAGAAACGGCAATTAGAACAGTTCACACTCCTCAAAGAGCAGTGAGTTCCCCAGTTCTCTGTTGTCTTCCGATACTGTCGGGGAACTGCACACATGCATGAGCTCACACACACGTACACACGTACACACACACACGTACACACACAAGCACAACGTACAGAACCAAACAGCCACTCATCCACCACCTCACACTGTATTGTACCTGCTTTGCAACAATCAAGTAAGAACATTTGAACTTCTATAAACAGTCTCAGGAAGCCACTGCTTTGAAATTGATGGGATTATATGGTTTTGGTCCAAGCACATGGTTCCAACCACCATACAGAGGCATACATAATTCCACGTTATTCAGAGGAAAGCATTCAAAAGCCTTTGTTACCTGGGTCATAGTTGATGCCATGCATGAACGGATAATTTGCATCACAGATTTTATTGTAACCACGGATTTGTATCGTAAAAATATACAGACATTAGGCCTAAATGTGTTGAATTGCATAATTCAATACCTGCCGTAATGTCTGTTTAAAGTGCAGATAACGCAAATTATGCAGTGTTTCTTCGTTCTTTCTTTTAGTTCAGGCGACGTTCGACCAGACCACTGTTCCATGGAGGGTCTTTGCATGCACAGTAGCAACATCCTGCTCAGTTCAGCTTTCTCACGGTACGACAAGGCGAACTTAATAGACACAAGGGCACCACTCGCGCGCGCACGCACGCACACACCCACACACGCACACACATCCACACCCACACACACACACATCTACACACACAAACACATACACACACACACACACATCCACACACACACTTGAGAGGCCCTGGATAAAGGCAGCATGAAACAAATCAATTTTCTTGTTAAATTCCTTCAAAACGATGGTCTGACAGTAGACCCTGCCGCCAACTCCACAACCAATCAGAGAGAGAGAACTCCATTGTGAGAGCATGTACCTATATATATATATATATATATGTATGTGTGTGTATATGTATATATATATTAGTATAGTGTTGGTGTGTGTGTACAAGGGGTCCTGCGGGGCCACTGTCTCTCTGTGAGTCTGACAGAAGTCCTGTTGCCCTTTTATCTTTGCAATCCCACTTCTATTTCAAAACCGTGATTGTCTGCTTCTCTGGGGCCCCAATGCCGGCTGATTCAAAGCCTTGGCCTTCCACTCGGTTTACGGGCTGGGAACCCCAGTAGAGGAGCAAAGTCCTGGGACTCAGACCCGTCTTCCACCTGGAATTGTATATTGCCTTCTAGTGCAAGGCGCTAGGATTAAGGACTAAGATAAGGATACGTCTCTGGTGTTAAACTACACACACACCCAGGAGAGCGAAGAGAGGCTCGGCATGCGAAGCGTTTGTTTTGAAGAGACATTTTATTTTTACGTTTTGGCAATTTAATTTCCTTGATAGTCCTTTAACTTGTGCCAAAGCAAGGCAAGAAAGATAAAGGACAAGATTATAAAGGGGAATATACATTCTCCCTGTGTGGTTGTCTTTCATCTGGAATGAGGATTTGAGAGGTTTTGCACAAGGTAATGTTCCTTTAAACGTAAGCGGAGAGGAGGTGCAGCGTTCTGGGAAACTGTAGAGGGATGGTGGAGCGGAGAGACAGAGTTGGAAGAAAGAGAAAAAGGAAAAGGAGGGAAAAACTTGAGGCACAAAGGAGAGAGGGATGAAAAGGACAGAGAGAATGGGAAGTATAGAAGAAAGAAATGCAAACCTGAATATTCATGTGGTCGGGATTATCTGAGAGAACGATGACACCCTTCCTCTTTTCTCTGAGCCAGCTCCCACCCACTTTCCCACTCCCCAGACTTTCCATCCATCCCCTTGCTAATCTTCATCCCTAGTTTGGAGCTTGGGCTGTGGGGCCCGATCATGACTCTCTCGCCCCTGTAGCCTCTGGGGCTCCAGAAAGCTAATGCTAACTCCGTATGTAACGTGATCATGGTCTAGTGGAGCCAGGAAGCCTAAGGACAGAGCTGCTCCGGTGATGATTGGGACTCGATGCAGCTTGTGAGCTTCCTTCTCTCTGAGCTGTCTGTCTGTAAGAGGGAAAGCAATGCGGTCCCACACATTCTCTGCTGCACAGACGCACGGGCACACAACACACGCTTCAATGGACTTCATGACGCCCTCACAAGAGCACTTTTTTCTTATTGTACTTTTTGTATTTGGAGAACAAAAATGTATTCCCTTTTAAAATACAATTCACCTCAAACCCTAAACTACACTTCTAAGCCCAACTCCCTTGTCCTTACCCTAGATCTAAACGCAACTGTAACGTGTAAATCTAACCCATTTACCCACTTTCTAACCCTAAACCTTAGCCCCTAACCTTAACCCCAAACAGAACATGACCTTCTATAAACTGGCCCAAGGTCCACGCATTTACCACGGGTTAATATGCTTGTGAGCGGCGTAATAAACACAGACAAACACAAAGCGGAGGGGGACGAAAGGTTCGATTCAGCGGGAAAACAAACCTAATAAATACCTGAGGTGCTTAAACAGGTGAGGGCCGCTGCAGCGTCACATCACCCCGCGTTGCCATGGCAACTGATTGGACCATTGAGCCATTTTGTTGCACCACATTCAGTGGCCAGGCGTTGCAAAGTGTGTCCAATGCGTTAGAGACAGGTGGCGACAGGGACGGTGACACACTTACTGACAATGGCACAGTTCTGTAAACGCAGATGCGGCATTCTGGGGATCTCAGTGTGACCATCCTGTCGCTGCAGGGTTGTTTCTATACCACAGTAGCAAGCCGGTTCAGATTAAAACAACGCACCTGTATCGAGGGCAAATGTGCCACTATGCATCTGTTTGCCGGTCATGCCCCCCCCTCCACAACCTGTTTTGATGCCTTTTACCATTTTCAAAACCAAGATATGATCCTTGTGCTCAGCTTTCTTTGCAGATTTAGATCGAAGTCAGTATTGATTATTTCCCTTCGGTTGAAGGAAGCAGATATCTACCGCAACACTGACAAACACATTTACAATCTCCGGTTGAGATGATCAGTGTGAAAGCATCACGGAACACACACTTACTAAACACACGCTAACCATTAGACTAAAATCCCCTAGTTCTTGTGAGGACCCACTCGCATACCTTTGTGAGGACACAATCATTACCATTTGACAACTAACCCTACCTCTTTAAACCTGACCTTCACCCTAAAACTTAACTACTAACCTCTAGCCGTTGTTATTACCCAACATTTGCCCAGAACCAAACCCTTTTCCTTGTGGGAACTGGCATAATGTCCCTGTCTGGTTGAATGTCCTTGTGGGTATTTCAGGCCCTCACAAGTATAGACAAACCCCTCAAAGAAATTCCAAATGTAGACTCAGACAAGTAAACAGACATGTAGGAATAAAGGCGTTTTGTGCTTTTGTTGTGTTATCTAAAGCTTGTTTGACTACTGTCCTCTGATTCAATCAAAGGAGCGTAATACTGTTGTGTTTTGGTTTTGATGTGCTACGACACTTACTTAACCCTTCATGTGACAAATGTACTTTACGTTCTTGAAAAAAATCTGTTTGTACATAATTGGAAAATGTTCTGTAGCTTCCATGGCTAACCCCTTTAAAGAAATCCTCAGTGCCTAAACTTTCCAAAGGCAGACATGAGTGTGATTTATTTTAGAAAGCACTGTTTTTTGAAGGATTTAAAACCCCACTGAAGCCAGGTGGCCGGATGTTTTTCGGCTTGGATGACTTGCTGAATTAAAGCCTGCCTCTTTTGCCTCTGTGCTCTCCCTGGTCCTCTGTGCTCTCCCTGGTCCTCTGTGCTCTCCCTGGTCCTCTGTGCTCTCCCTGGTCCTCTGTGCTCTCCCTGGTCCTCTGTGCTCTCCCTGGTCCTCTGTGCTCTCCCTGGTCCTCTGTGCTCTCCCTGGTCCTCTGTGCTCTCCCTGGTCCTCTGTGCTCTCCCTGGTCCTCTGTGCTCT
>JACXGK010001132.1:0-30741 GCA_016801125.1 Novumbra hubbsi | reverse complement strand
TTTGGAGGTAATTTACGGCGCTACATTAAATCAATGCATCCACTTATGGAAACCAACATCGATATCCCCAGAGATTATTGTAAATGGCAATATCCACCCACCTTGCTCTGCATCTTTTCCCTTTCAGTTTTGTGAGCAGAGCTTTGGTGTTTAGTGGCATGGTCTCTGCTGGTTAGGGAGTGACTAAGGCCCAGTTGGACTAGCTGAATTGCTGTCTACATAAGAAGGTTTAGTAGTCTAAATATAAAAGACTGCAGTGTACATAGGGAAGAGTAGTAGTGTACATAGGGAAGAGTAGTAGTGTACATAGGGAAGAGTAGTAGTGTACATAGGGAAGAGTAGTAGTGTACATAGGGAAGAGTAGTAGTGTACATAGGGAAGAGTAGTAGTGTACATAGGGAAGAGTAGTAGTGTACATGGGATTGAGTAGTAGTGTACATGGGATTGAGTAGTAGTGTACATGGGAATGAGTATGAGTAGTCTACATAGGGAGGAGGAGTAGTCTACATAGGGAGGAGGAGTAGTCTACATAGGGAGGAGGAGTAGTCAACATAGGGAGGAGGAGGAGTCTACATAGGGAGGAGGAGGAGTCTACAATGTGAAGAGAAGTAGTCTACATAGTGAGGAGGGGTAGTCTACATTGTGAAGAAAAGTAGTCTGCATAGGGAGGAGTAGTAGTCTACACTGTGAAGAGAAGTAGTGTACATGGGGAATAGTTTACCAGTGCAATTCAATGATGATGGCATATCTGGGTGTGTAAAACATCATTCTAACACCCCTTAACTCTCTCTACAGTATCTCTGTCTTCCTTGAGTATAAATGATTACTTCAGACTTTCTGTCCAGGCTATCATGTGACCTAAGACATGCTAACGTCCCCCTTTTGGCCTGAGTCTTGACGTGCATGCTGTTAATTCACGTGTTCCTACACATCTTTTACTGGAACCAATTTCTGATCCATGTCATTGTTGAGTTAAGCGGACACGTTCGCATTCTCCCCTCGGCCCTCTGGACTGGTTGTCTGATCTGACATGAGCTCTCATGTCTGTCGGCATCAGTGTCATGTACTTCAGCTGTAGTTTGTGATGTGTGTGTGTGTGTCTGTGTGCGGCTGTGTGTGTCTGTGTGTCTGTGTGTTTTGCAAGCATTTTCGATTACCCTCACCCTCGAGTCTGTATGTCTCCATTTTATGGAAGTGTGTATTGTCTGCAGATGAGGAGCAGGTCGTCAGACTTCCCAGTCCAATGGTCCTTGCTAATTTAGATGTTGTATGACTGTGTATGGACGCCGCGGCTGGCTAATGCCTCACTTAATGCAGAGCTATTTCTACCTGAAATACAACACCAGCTGAGATGCTGTATTCCTCCATACAGCATCTGGTAGTTTTCAGCCGCTGGTCTGTCGCAATCAATTCCCCAGATAATGACATAGTTTGGACGATAAAGTATTTCTTATTCATTAGCAGACAGATATCCCAAATGGCACCCTATTCATTGTGTATTGCCATACCGTCTCTGTTCAGAAGGGCACTTTGTAGGGAGTTGGTGGCATTTGGGATGCGCACATGTGCAGTGTCTCAGTCTTTTCTAGCCTCAGTTACAGGTCTACTTTTTTGTCAGATGATTAGAACCTAACTTCTCTCAGAGACCCGCTAAGACCAGATGAGTAAAAGACATACAATTTTAGTGCTCCAATTCGGTAAACACATTCAACTAACTTGCGAGGCTAAATCCACACTGCCTTCATGACACATTTCTAAAGTCTCGGTCGTAACTGTGTTACTGAAACGGCACAGACACGACCCTAGCCATGCATGCGGTTTGTGTCTGTTGCTGTTAGCGCTGTTGCTGTTAGCGCTGTTGCTAATGTTGGCAGTAATGGGAGAGTCTTCAACCAAGCCTCTTAACATGTCCACTACAGAGCTCGCCATTCTCACTTGGCAGAATGCTTGTTTGTATTCATTCCACGGCCATTTGTTTAGCAACAAATGAGCCTTGCAACGAGGCCTTGAGGTTAATTCAAGGGTATTTACTCCCAAAAAATCATCCCATGTACAATAAAAAAAAGGAATTTTTCCTATTCAGCAACAGCTTACTTTGGTGAGAGGATGAATACATGCAAGCCAAATACATTATAACAATTTTATAGTGGCTTAAAAAGATATATCATTAGCTTTGCTATTTGAAATCATGGGGAAATAGTTGGAGAGCTGCTCTTTACAATGGCTGGGATTGTTGTAACATACTTTGTCTGTTAGTCTATTATTTGCTTAGTGTTGACTGATAATACTGTAGAGTGCCTTTGTTTCCCAGCATGAATGTTCTTACCATCTGAAAGGCGCAATAACCGTACAAATACGCAATAGAATAAATGTTGAGCCGTTGTTATGGCGGGCGACTGCCTTACAATGTTAAGACTGATCTATTTTTGTTCTGGTCTTGTCTTGGTCTGTCTTATTGCCGATACTGACTTGGAAGTTCTGTGCGATACGTTTTGAGGTGTTTGGTTGGATCTGAGAAGAAAAAATGTTTCTGTGCACTTTCCAATTTGTTTTACTAATCGCGTCGTCAGCAGTCACATCGTGAATGAAGGTGTTGCCTTTTCTACATGGTTTATCCAATATTGACGAAAATACCCTCAAATGAACTCTACCTATTGTACCATCATTCATTGTATAATTATAAAGCCAGTCAAGTCCAGATACTTCTGCATAAAGACACAAGTTTCAAATAGGTTTGCCGGACTAAAAAAGGCGTGTCAGATATAGCAGCTTCATTACTGCTTTGAGGGAGTGATGAAACATCAAGCTTTAAGGTAATTTGCAATATGCTCCAGTGACTGGCGACTGGCAAACTGAAAGAATAGTTGTTTGTCCATAAACAGATCCATGGAAACTTTTTTTCCTTGATGATAGGCAACAAATTTTTCCTGCGTGTGCAACTTCTGTAAGATACACCATGTTCCATGCCACGGTGCGACTGAGAAGATATGCACACAGTGCTTCATTATCATGTTCCGGTACCATGAACCCCCAGGTCCCCCCCATCTTGTGCTGACTTTACTTGTCTGGCGCTTCCAAATTTGACAAATGAGTCACTGGGCCTAGCCGTTATATAACCCTTGGAAGATCTCAAGGGATAACTTCAAAAGTAGTTTCACAGAAACTAGCCCCACGATAATCGCAGGATCCGTTTGTTTGAAAAATAGAAGCCATTATGGCAGTCTGCCCTCTCAGAGTAACCCACCGCGTTTCTTGGAACTTCTACTTGAACTTCCTGTGTCCGACAGCCCATGAAAAGTGATCTACTGCACTATTATCAAAAGTAACCCCCTCTAGCGATGTAGCTCTGCACTTAGGCCACAGAACCAATGTTGGAGGAACAGCCCTCACGTAGAGCATGGCTCATTCTTTTTCTTTTTCTCTGTCTCTGTTTGAATGTTTGTATGCATGCACGTGTGTGTGAATTAACCAGAGCTGATCCTGTGAAGATTCACATTCTTTTTTGCTTCCGGGTTTAGGACACTGCCCTGGTTTGTTACTTCAGTTTCTCTTGGGCGCATTGTTCATTCAAAAAGTAAGCCGTCTGAAAAATAAATAAAGTCTTTCTTCCTTTGTTCTTTGTTGTGTACTGTGGCTTGGAAACCTCAAAAACAACTCATATCGTGTTCATAATCGCGCCATATCATCAATTCCCGTACTGTCTGAGATATTTCAATGAAACATCTCTATAGCTCAGCCTGATTGATATAAATGTCGCATTCCCTTAGAAGCTTTGTTGTAATAAGCTGACTGAACTATCCGCCGTTATAAAAGGAGTGCTCTGTATTGCGCCCTATTCTTTATAAAGTGCAATACTTTTGACCAAAGCGCTATAGTTGCTTGACAAGGGTAATGCCTTATGAAGTGAACGTGGCGCCATTTGGGACACACTTAAAACCCCTGGAATGACCCCTACCCTGTTAATACGTTAACATGGACACCACGGAATGTAGAAGTGCTGACAGTCTAACATTCTTTAAATGGGTTTTCCTTATCTGTCCCTGAGCTGACATGGTTCTGTCACAACGGGCAGACAGTCCTCTCTCTCTCTTTCTGCTTTTCTTTGTGTCGTTTGGCTTTTTGTCTCCATTTTGTTCTCTCCCCCTTTTCTCTTGTGCGCTCGCGTTTTCTAACTTTTTTTGCCTCTCGCCTTTTTCACTCTCTCGCTAACGTTAACTTTTCTCTTTTCCTGCCGTCCTCCCTCCATCCCTTCATACTTCTTTTGTTCCTTCGGGCTTCGACAGGGGGAGTAGGTCAAACAGTTCACCATCCATTCGGGATCCTGTTTGATTATGCTTTGGCAATAGCTTCCAAACCGGCCTGAGATCAATGGAACACGTTAATCCCATTTCCTTCGTTAAACCAACCACCTTTTCTTTTTCTTGTTAAAATGACTGAATCCTTTTTTAGCGCCGGTTCTTGTCCGTTGGCTGTTGCGATATGTTTTCCTCCGAATTTCCAGAACGTTTTCATCCTGTGTTCTGCCCTTTGCCCCAAGGCCCCTACTAGTGGGACACCTAGGAGATAAACATCCACATTTGGAACGGTCTCTGCGTTCACATTGCTGACCTGTTCACATCTACGTTAAATGATTAATAGGTAGTAGCGCCCGTTGGTTATTCGGTTGTTTTTGGCATAAGGGTGACGTGTGTGCACCCCCTCAGACCTCCAACCATGCAGACGTGAAACGCCATTAAATACTGGGGCATGTAACTTCTATGTCATAGTATATGCCTATTCCACAGCAAGCTGTGTCTAATTCATGCTGAAACCAGATGTTTAAAGCCTGTGGCTGCTGTGCTTGGCTCTAAATGAGTTAGTTCACTGAGAACCTTCAAAGGTGGCTAATCCATCTTCCTGTAGCACGGAAATGACTGCACATTTGATTTCAGATGTCATCTTGTGCATTACGTTGTTTCCACCAATGTCCTTGGGTGTGTATTGTACCATATGGAGTGTATCACCACTGTATTCAGATATGCATCTTTCTATACTATTCAGATGGATGCGATCATAGACATTACTGTGTGCCATCAGGACGCAACCAAATGGAACATGATATAAATGTCTCTGCATGTGAATGGCTCATTATCCGTCTGTGCCGTGGTCTACCAGAGAGGGTGCTGTTGAGACTACCACTTTGAAATAATGCAGTCTCTTTTTAAATCTGTGTGTAAACTGTTGCTGTTGTATTAACGACAACATTTATACAACTGCTTAAAGGGACAGAATATGCAAGATGTAAATCTATGACCCAGACAGATCCTGTGTGGCACAGTTACGGGATTTCTGCTAAAAGTCATAATGCTGAATTGTTGTTGACTTCCCGCTAATTTATGGTAGGACAAATTCTATGCTTTTGACAGATGTATTTACATTTTTAAGGAGAAGATCCACCTGTCCTGTATTCTTGATTCTGTAAGGAAATGCCTAAAGCACTATGCTGGATAGATGAGAGTTGCCGGCTCATGTCCATCGATGTAGAGTGGGAGAGAGAAAGTGTTCATGTAAGCAATTGGGCGAGGGGTCTACGTAACCCCAGGTTGGCCCAAGTCTACATAACCCCAGGTCGGCCCAAGTCTACATAACCCCAGGTCGGCCCAAGTCTACGTAACCCCAGGTCGGCCCAAGTCTACATAACCCCAGGTCGGCCCACGTCTACATAACCCCAGGTCGGCCCACGTCTACATAACCCCAGGTCGGCCCACGTCTACATAACCCAAGGTCGGCCCACGTCTACATAACCCCAGGTCGGCCCACGTCTACATAACCCCAGGTCGGCCCACGTCTACATAACCCCAGTTCGGCCTAACTTGAATAGCCTATAAGACAGAAAGACAGCAAAATGAATACCAATACTACTCACGTGCTGCATCCTATTGTTGGTTTTGTAATTGTCTCGTAGTTCATTCGGGGATGTATGAAGCAATAGTACACACTCTGTTACCCTCAGACTCGTCCCATAACTGGAAGTGGCTACTCTAACATCTTCGTCCAAGGTCAGTTGTTACAATGTCTTTACTGTTATCTATCAACTAGCTAATGAGCCGTGTGTTTTACCTTCTCCTCCTACTTTCTGTCATTGTCCCTCCTCCTAACTCCTTCGCGCCCTCAGAGTCCATTCAACCTCGCGGTTTGACAATGACTGGGCAGGACAGCCCTTATCCCCCCTCGATCTTCACACCTCAGCTCACGACACAAATTACCTGTAATTTAAAAAAGCCTTCCATCATGCTCCTAATCTGTTCGAGGGAGAAGTCAATGTCCCTGTGCATTTATTTCCATCTCTCTCTCTCTCCGCCGGCCAAACTCCTCCTCTCCAAATTTGCCTCTCTTCTTTTGTCTTCTCGTTCTCTCCGTCTCTCCCTCTACTCGCTCCCTGTTTCTTTCGCTCTCTTACACGCATTACGATTTATGGCCTTGGCTAGGTGGTGAAAGAAGAATAGAAGAAATGTGCTAGGAGAGCGTGCGTGTGTGTGTGTGCATAACCTGCTCTACGTCTGAATCGACTCCCCAGGCATATGGATGTAAAGCTGAAATGTAGTGTTGTGCCAGTGAGAGAGATGGGATGGACTGGGGATCCATAATAGACTATGGAGGAGAAAAAGGTGGTATATATCACGAGCAAGGCCCAGTACACCTCCGTTACAGCAATGTAAAACCTCGAAGTGAAAGAGAAAAACATTACATCACATTGGTTTTCTTCACACAACTTCCGAACTTTTCAAGCCACCTGGCTGGTTTATAAAATCCAAACGAATTATGTTGTTTCAAATTCGTAAATGGTCGACAGTTGTTTTCCTTGTAGCACAAACGTGGCAGAACTCTTTTGCAATGTATGCACATTTGGGGTGCATATATATATGGCAGGTGTCCGAAAAGCAACGGAGTCAACTGCTTTTATATCTCACTAAGGACCGCTACATGCAAAGGTTGTACAGTGAACTCTTCTGCTGTGCTCGGTGATCCTTATGTGCGTAGCGACTTTCACTTTGGTATACGCAGCCGAGTAAGCCGTGCTCAGAAGCATTTATTTAAGGGAATGATCTCTAAATGCTCATGATAAGCCAGAAACATTTAAAGATTCAAACAAATGTCACAACATTTCTTTTTCTTTTCTTTTTTAAATGGGAATAGATTTAACTTTTGAAACCACAGCAGTTGGGCGCCTCAGTTCCCAAACGTTTCCACAGCTTTGTTAAAAGAAGGGGTGACACGACACGCGTTTGCCGGAATGACCCGCTGAGTTGATTGCTTCCCCAAGTGAATGACAGGACCCAGCGGAACACAGAGTACTTTGGCTGAAAGTCACTGTGAGGTCGAAACCCCAATCTGCCATCACGGTGTCCTCTGGTTACAGAAGGCCAATCAACCCAGATACTTCGTTTTGACCTTGTCAATATCACAGCCATCCTAGACTAAACCGAAAGGTATCGGCTCTTGTGGACACTTTGGGTTGTGTGACTTATAGTAGAGTAGTGTGTCTTTGCTTTTGTTTGCAGAGTTGTGGGCCTCGGTGACGACTCCAATGAAGTCTATTGTGCAGCTGACACGTCTGACAGTGAATGGCTTGAAAAGAAAGATAGACTTCAAACCGCTAATAAAACGCTTGTGTATGTCACAGGTTATGAAGGTGGAGAGAAGTTGCCATATTTATAAAACAAAAACATCTCTGTGTTGAAGTTTGCCTCCGTTTGAAAGCAATTTGAAGTTGGAAACAACAATTTTGGATGTATGCGATCCACCTTCTGCCAAAAGAAAGATACCCGTTGAAGTGATATAGTAGTCCACCTAAGAAAACATTGTATATTCCACCTAAGAAAACGGTTTAAAGCCATTTTATTTACTTGTAAAATATGTGAATTTGATTAATGTGAATTTAGAAGAAATAAAAATAAATATGGATACAATAAAAGGTAACAGTGAGAATGTCTTGTTATCCAAAAGGTAATTCTTATAATGCAGAATAGCTAGAACAAGTGTTCTAAAGCATGTTGACAATGCATTGGATGCGTGTTCAATTTAATGAGAAGAACTTTAATGTCACTTGGTGGACAAACAGAAATCCAAAGAATAGTTTGCTTATTATCTGTCTGACATTGGACACCATTGTGCACGCTTCAGCCTTGAGGAAGAGATCAGCCTTGTTGGACACATAGCAGCTAAAAAAACATTATTGTGGAAAGGCAACAACCAGAATTTAATTAGCAGCAACACCTCAGCTTTCCTGAAAAGGTTCTTTCCATTCCTTATTATGATTGCAGTTGCACAAGCTTGTGTCCATTAGGAAATCTGAACATGTTTATTATTTAATGAGGCTTGTCCCTCTACCTCTAAACCCCAAACATCTACTAGAAAGCAATTGCCAAATTTTGTCTCAGGCATTTTTGCTTGGTGGGAAATGTAGCTGCTTTTGTTTTTTATAACAATGAAGGTCAAGTCCCCAAAGGTGTCTGACATAGAAAACGTGATAGTGTTCCCTTTTAACATGCAGGCGTTTTAGAGCAGAGGAATTAATGATCTTATATTTCTTTATTTTTTTATCCGCAGCTCGCATCCTAATAACACAAACATAAGTGTGCGCATTTGGATTTCTACCTGAACTAATAGCTTTAAAATCCTAATGTTGTGCGGATATAATTGCTGCGATGTGGTTGTCTCTTGTTGAGCTGCAGTGTTCTGTTGAAGGCTTTTAATGGTACACTGAGCATCTGGGTAGGAGGGCTTTACAGAAGTGTAATCTAGATTAAACAAATTCATGGACTCATTTTGCGGCATCTGGCTGAGAGATAACGTGTCTATTTCTGTATATATTTCTGGGAAGAAAGTATGCCTTTTTTCTGCTGTTCTTCACCCCTGCCATTTCAAGATGTCCAATTTACAATAATGGTCTCGGCCTGTTTGAGGTAGTCGAAGATCAAAACGTGTCATACAATGCACATCTCGCCAAGCCGTTCAACAAGGATATGCTGGCACAAAAAGTATGCGCTGGGAGGAAAGCGCATTCCCCGGCCAAAAACCATGTTTGGGCTGGCAGATGGTCGACCCTACCTCAAAAAGAGATTAGTGTGAGGAGATCAAACCTGGATAGTGCTGAGCCAATCAGCTGGAACCTGGGCACTGTGGAAAAGCAGCGAGCCGGATTCGAAAACCTGGGTGGAAGGACCCGGTTGTACTGCAAGACCGTATCTTAGACCATTGACAGCATTTCTTGGTGAACCTAAGGAACCAAATCGGTTGTAAGACGTTCAATGATCCAAACGGCTCTTTTTTTTTTACTGATCTTTTTGGTGAAGGCGTGAAACCAACTTTGGAGAACATGACGTCAATGGGTTGGGAGTTCCAATAATGTGGCTTGTTGGGTTGTTTTTATTGGTCAAAAATCTAATCATCAATACATGTATAATATCCCAGTGATGTTAATGTGAAGAAGGTACTATTTTACCAGGTGAAACGTATAATGTTACTTGTAAATGTGAATTCCACCATCTCATAATGGACCTACATACATTCGGAGCTTACTTTGGAAAAATGTTCTAATGGTTCTCAGTCTTTTTTAAACAAAGTGCATTTGAGACACGTCAACGTCACAGTCCCATGGTTGAGTTGGGTGAGATGGTATACACACCACCGTCACAGTTTGTCATCTGTTCGCTTGAGTTGGGCCCAAGTACAAGGTACTCTAATGTACTTTACATTGCTGTCAAAACTTGTGAAACAGGCTTGGCCTTGCAATTACAGTCACACTCACAATTTGTGTTTTTACAGTCTGGAATAAGGTGACTACACAAAACACAAGCACAATATGAAAAGTAATTATTCAAATGTATATTTCATGCTTCAAAACATTTTATTAGTAATGGGTGATGGTGTCCCAGTTGCCCTGAAACAAAACAATACATCGTACAAGTGTTAACACGTTTTATCATTCCCATATGCCTTGACGACACAGGCAATCTGGCATTCAGGTGATTTGTCTTTGAAATATTATTCTGTGACATTCAATATTGTAACTACCATCCCTTAAGATTGTCTGTATTTCTAAGAAACATTGCATCATAATATACCAAAATGTTATTTTTGACACAGTCTAACTAAGGACATAAGATTGTATCTTCGTGTAATGGATAATTACGGATTGCACCAAAATACATGTTCATGTCTGTGACTCCATTACCAAGCGCTAATTTAAGATCTTTCCCATGATCGTTCAAGTAGAGTATTGCTCTCCATGAATGTCAGGTAGTTCTCAACCTTTCCAAGATGTCTCAAGTGATTATGAACTTGAAAATGAAACCGTATAAATCTTAAAATGCATTTTATTCACCATTGAGTCCACGACTTTATACATTTGAGATGCATGTAAACAAGCATCAACCCCAGATATACAGTAACAGTCAAATGTTTGGAAGTTTCACAGTTACTGTAAATCTGTAGTCCTGAGTTAATGACCATTTAGTGAAACAAAATTATCCGCAAAAAATAGGGATTTGTACTTGTTGCTTTTTCTCCTTGAGGGAGGATAATGTGGAGAGAGAAAGAAGAAAAAGAAAGATCCATGGAGCAATAGTGATTTTTGTTTTTAAACAGTTTAATTCCCCTTCCGAGGTGGAGTATATTTTGACATATTGAGGGAGGAATGAGGGGGAAAGGGGCAAAAGAGTTTTTTTCTGGAGATTAATATTCAGTGAATAGGACATGGTCCTTTTGAAGCCAGAGAATGCTGAAGAGGTTGACAGACACTTTGGTGCACTTTACTCTGCTGAGAATGTGTGTTTCTGTTGCTTTGGAAATGGCATCGTTATAGAGGCATTTAAAGCAGCGCTCTGTGGCACTTCATCTGATGTGGATATAGCTTAGTGTTAGAACTTCCATCATCTTCTCTGAGTTTAAAGTCGTTGACCTTCTGGTGTTGACTTTGGGATGAAAATAGGAAAGGAAAATAAGATACCGGTAGTAGTGTTATGGTTTTTTTTTCTTCATTAAATTAAATAAAAAAAACTGTAATGAAAAACAGCTGAGGTTTAAAAAGGAAAGATGGCAAAGATTATAGAGAATAAATATGCCAGGGAGAGACCCAGAGAGAGAGTGATGAAGAGAGCACAAAGGGGAAAGACACAAAAAAGGCGAGAGAGAGAGAGAGAGTCAGTGAGTAAAAAAGAGAGAGGGAATGGAAGAGAAACGCAAACATATTCACCATGCAGTAATGCAATTCAAGTCAAATTCAAGTCTGAACATTCCTATTTAAATGTTAATGTAAGAGCAAATACAAAAAAGGAGTACCTAGTTCAAACTGCTTTTCACACTGAAATCCGGGAGAATCCAGCACAATCATTAATCAATTAAACCTTCCTCGGCAGGTGGATTAAACCTGAGGTATAGTGTGCTGACTTTATGCTGACAAACGTTGTCTTTCTGTTATGCATTTGCTGACCTGTAATTCTGGCTTGCCGAATGACATCATCAACACTACCTCAAAGAAGGTTGAATGGAGTAAACAAATGAATGAACAGGAATAGGCAACATTAAACATGGTTTCCGTGCTATGTGTCGTGGCAAGAAGAAGCACCCTTCAGAGGAAATCGGGTGCCATTTGGAAAACAGCCTATAACTTAGCTCTAAAACTGGAGCCAACACTTTATTTTCACCCAGTCAAGACAATGTTGATTTTACAATCATCAGTCAATTAGAAGCTATAGAAGACACACAGCACCAAGTACTGGAAACAACAAGATCTCTGGCTGATACCAGACCACATTGTCTATGTCACTTGTAACTGAACAATTCTGTAAAGAACACTATTTCTGTCTCTACATAGAACACCCTCAGTCTTTATGCAGAACACCTGCAGTCTCTACTCAGAACACCCTCAGTGTTTATGTACAACGCCTGCTGTCCCTACACAGAACACCCTTAGTCTTTAAGTAGAACACCTGATGTTTCTACATAGAACACCCTCAGTCTTTATGTAGAACTCCTACTGTCTCTACATAGAACACCCTCAGTCTTTATGTAGAACACCTGCTGTCTCTACACAGAACACCCTCAGTCTTTATGTAGAACTCCTACTGTCTCTACACAGAACACCCTCAGTCTTTATGTAGAACTCCTACTGTCTCTACATAGAACACCCTCAGTCTTTATGTAGAACACCTGCTGTCTCTACACAGAACACCCTCAGTCTTTATGTAGAACTCCTACTGTCTCTACATAGAACACCCTCAGTCTTTATGTAGAACACCTGCTGTCTCTACACAGAACACCCTCAGTCTTTATGTAGAACACCTGCTGTCTCAACACAGAACACCCTCAGTCTTTATGTAGAACTCCTACTGTCTCTACATAGAACACCCTCAGTCTTTATGTAGAACACCTGCTGTCTCTACACAGAACACCCTCAGTCTTTATGTAGAACACCTGCTGTCTCTACATAGAATATGTTTATATAGTCTTTTGAAAACGTAAATGCACCTAAGGGATGGTTTTTGCTGACATTTGGATATATGGATGTGTATTCTTTACTTCCATATGATAGGCAGACAAAAGCTTAACTTAACAAATGACCATGAACCATGACCATGCTATTCTATAAACCCCTGTTTCTGTTTATTGAGTTTGCTTATATACTTTGGGATCCTTGTCCTGTTGCAACGGCCAAGCAGCCCCAAACCAGAATCTGGGTGTTTTTGTTTTAGCCAGAAATGGCATCTGGTATTGCTGGTATTGCGGCCTGGCAACCCCACCTCATCTGTCCAGGGTATATCGTCTCAGGGGTTATGGTTTTGACGCAGATGTTTAGCAAAGGTCAGTTGTCTTCATGTATTTTTGTTTTGTGAGCAGAGGCCTTTTCCTTCCAGACCTCCCATATAGGCCAAGTTAGTGCAGCCCCCTGATGTTACCCTGGGTTTCTTAGAGAGTTCTAGAAGGGTCTTCCGGGTCTGCTCTTGGTCCTGAATTGGGTGAGATGATCTGTCCAATGTAGCCGGTCTACCAATGTAGACTTTCTCAGTTGTGGAATGATGTCGTTCAAATGGCTTGGAAATGTCTTTGTACCACAGGCCAGGCTAGGTTGCTCTATGATTGTTCTTCTGACGGCCTCGTATAAGTCTTTTAGTTTTGTAATTCATTACTGTATCACACATTCATATTGTTAAGACCAAGCCAGAACTATCGTTATGACTTAATGCAAAAATACTGCAATTTAAAACAATTGTGTTGTTGGTTACTTTGGGTTTCCTTTATAAAATTATCTGCTTGGAATTTATTTTAAATATCCACGTGTCCCAATATCTCTACTGGGTGTACTCAGTTCACGTGACAAAAACTCATTGTCTTTACATTAAACAACAATCTCCAGTAAATACAGGACGCGCAGACAACCACTTAGATAATGAAATTGATTTGTAAATGCTTCAAGCCCATGTGTGGATTTTTTAATGTTATGTGAATTACGTTGAACGCAACCTCGAAACGCCTCAGTGTCTCCAATGTGCTATCAGTGGTTTGCAGACCTCCATTAAGAACGCCTCAAGGTTTTCCTGGCCCTCACATCTCGGTTCTGTTTAGCTCCTTTCTGTTACAAGAATGTATGCATTTTCCAAAACCTTCCATTTCTGTTTTTATACACTACATGTTCCCTGCCCCACAGGTGATCTGTTTCCTTTAAGACCCTCACACACACAACAAATGCCACACCAGGCGAACCCTTCACATTGCCCTGGGTGCTTGGGTTCAACACACAAACCCAGTCACACACACACACACACAAACACACACACATACAGACGTGCACACGCTGTACCCTCCCTTTCAGTCAACGTTCTCATATCACCCGTCAACTTTCCTTCATTCCCATTCGGAGCGTCTCTCCTATCGGAAAATGTCTTGAGTCCAACCTGAGTGCACCTCAGTTCAACCCTCACCTCGCCGACTTCCTGGGGAGGCTTTAATTACACATGGTCAAATGCCATCCCAGAGATCCCAGACAGGCAGACCCACAGAACTCGTGGAGTGTTGTGTGTGTGTGTGTTGTGTGTGTGTTGTGTGTGGTTGTGGGTCTGTGTGTGTGTGTTTTGGGGAGGGAGAACGGGGAAAGGGGAAAACGTTTAGTCGCGAGGGGCCTTGTTATGTTCGGAAGCTATAAATACATGTGCTGAGAGGTTGAGTGACTTGTGAGGGCAAGATGGAACCCAAAGAAAAGGAACATGCTTCCATATTCGTCCCCGAGCTGATGAAGAGAGAGGGGTGAAGCTAACCAGGGTTCAACAGACGTGAGCCTTCAATAATGAGATATTCTACATATGTTTTGTATTCTGTGTTGTTTAGCTGGAGCAGCTGACTGCTTTTAATTATTTAATATGTTACCTACATTACTCACTGAAAAACTTGATTTAGCTCTACAAGGAGTCTACTGCCTCGGTCAACATCTATATGATGGCATTATAAGCCAAGCTTAGCTTACATAAAGTATGCCAGCTATAAGCTGCTTTCTGACTGTGTAGGATTCCATTATTATGCTTATGGCCAGGGTCTAAAAGCAGTGTGTGAGTGTGTGTGTGTGTACCCAGTGTCTCTTTATTGTGGCCAGCATGTGCTTGTGTGATTGAGTTTTTCCTCTTCAACACAACACCATACCTAATTTTGGTCGGAGTAGACTAAGTGCCTCTATCACTATTAAAGGTGCATCTGGCTTTGTCTTTGTCATGCCCTGGCTGCGAGCCCCTGGCCATTTCAGGGCAGGACTAATTGTGTGGCCTCTAGCCCTCTCTATGCCGTTGTGGGCTCCCCAGTCAGAGCAGCTGCATTCAGTTGACTCTGATTGGGGAGCCTACTTAGGTTAGTTTTTCACCACACCCGGTGTGGTTTATTGTTTGTGTTTGTTTCCATGCAACTTCACGGTTTGTCTCTGTTTTAATTCATTCTCATGTGGATACGCTGCACGTTCTTTGTACACCGCTTAATGTTAGTTAGTCCTTTCTTTTTACGTTTACAGTTCGTGTAGTCTTTGTCTTTTGTGTTTGGATTAAATATCACCATTTCATTTCAAAAATGTCTGCGTATGGTTCCACCTCACAACAAAACCGTGACAGTCTTATTGGCTGGGGAACAGAACTAACGCATCAGACATTGACATTCACTACTGTTGCCATTTAAAAATGAATATAGAACTGCCTCACCAACAACTCCATGTAAATATCTCAATTGTATTTAAAACTGACACCTTTCTTAACTTTCTTCATGTGAATATCTCAATTTAGTTTCAAGCAGACGTCCTTTCCTCAAGCATTACCAGCCATCTAAAGCAGCAACCACCCACAACACATATGGAGTAAATTCAACAACCCAGTTATCCAGGACACATTATATATTTTATGGTGTTCTGCTGTTGAGTAGAGGTTGCAATTTTGGAAATAAACTGTGAAATACATATCCTGGTAATTAGTACTTCATATGCCTGTTACATACAGTCAACAATTCCCAACTTCTATATTCATTACGTTTATATACACATAATAAAACCTGTTCTGCATGTTCTCTTATCCACAGATGCTAACAAAGGTTAGTCAGTAGTTTGCCAGCTTTAAAGTTACCAGTCATTTCAGAATCCAGCAGCATTTCATAAACATACTGTAGTAAATACGTGTTTGCGTTCTACCTGGCGTAGACTAATGGCGGACACGTGAGGTGAACCTTGCTTAAGTGGGCTGAACCAGGCCTAACCTTCCTTCTCTTTTGGTGTTTTGGGTTTTTCCATTTGCTATAGTATGTATGTCGGGCACACGTCGTACACTTGTCAATACTTCACTTGACTTATTTGACTTTAGCCCATGGCTCTTTAGCGGAGGCAGTCAGAAAAAAGTCCTCACTTACGGGTGTTTCCAGTTGGCACCAGTTAAGGCCTCTCTGTCATTTGTGTCTGGACAGTTCTGCCCCCAAGTGTCTCCTGGTCGACCCTGTTCCACTTCATTAGCAGCTGTGCTCATAACCACCCTGGATTCCCCCCTGCTGATGAAACATCACAGCCGTAGGATGCGTCCCGAATGGCAGCTTATTCTGCTTACCATTGACTAGGACCCATAAGCCTCCAGTCACAAGTCGGAACAAAGTACCATTTGGAATGCATAAATAGGCTGTTTCCTGCCTCAGAAAATGTCCTTCTTAGTCACTCTATTTGTTTTCCCACCATTTTAAAAGCATTTATTTGCTTCCATCAGAAGTGATAATGTTCCGTACACAATTATTTACGCATAATTAGCAGAGGTAACATGATGGATTTGCCAGCCACCGTTGCACAGCATGCAGGCTAATGTGAAGGGACTGGAACAATTCCTCTTCATTAAGCCGCTCCAACAGGACACACAATCACACACACATGGCCTCCCACGCCTTGCCTGTACTTTAGCCCCCCCCCGCCAAAAATAGCACCACTGTACTGTCATCCCCCCATAGCAACACTGTACTGTAACCTCCCTAAAGCAACACTGTGCAATAACCCCTCCATAGCAACACTGAAACTGTGCCCCCCCCATAGCAACACTGTTCTTTAACCTCTCCATAGCAACACTGTCTACACGTTATCAACACATGTACATGTTCCAGTCAGTGTTACCATAACAAACCAAGTACCTAGCCTGTAGGTTAGATATTTGTTGGCTGAGATCTCATTGTCTTAACCGATAGTCTCGGTCAGAAATGGCACGCATTACCAGCAGGTTCACTACCTTAGACAAGTGATCTATGGGTCTTGGCCGAAAGTGCTGCACGCCCCGCAGAATAGGGTGACGTCTGGAATGCCCCCGCCGTCTCAGCTCAGCACCTAGGCAGAAGGCGAAGCGCTACCGTTGTTACGCCACAGATGTTCTCGTGCCAGAACAAATGTTCCCACTGTCGTCTGGGGATGAGGGATGTTCTGATGGATAAGTCCGTCTCAACAGGCGTGTGTCCGCCTGCATTAACGTGTGGCTCCGGCGGCTGCGCAGACACATTGGCCCCCCCGCTGAGATAAAGCACGTACGGGCAGTTTTAGGGGGCGGCGAAAGCAATTAAAGGGGCCCCGTACCGGGATTGAAGCCACTGTCTACAGGCTGCCACTCAAGCCGCACACCCTCCCTCTAAGCCCCAGCATGCCGTAAGCCTGTACTTAATGGTGCCCCGTGTTGTTCCGGGGGCCTCGGTGGCCTCGGGGGCCCCGGTGGTGTCTAAATGGCCTGCGTGCCGTAGGCATCAGCCCGTGTTCTGGACCAACGTTCCCACAGTGCAGTAGGTCCTGTGGGAGTGGTCGGATTAGTAGCCCGCGGCTACAGAGAAAGGCCTCGAACTCCCAGTCCTCCTCAGGTCGCTCAGAACCTCCTGGCCGAGCAGCAGACAGGCGCTCCGTGGCCCCTCGAGAATAGGCTCGGCACGAGAGGACCGACGGAGGGGGAGGGGAGCGGGGGAAAGAGAGCGGAGCGGAGTGTGACCTCGGACCCGCGCTGTGTTATTTCTGTTCGGTTTCGATCAGGAGAAGAGGGAGCTGGAGTGTGTGTGTGTGTGTTGGAGACAGTTGGAGCTGAGTTAGCAGGATAAACACAGAGACCTGTGTCACCGCCACAACAGATTGGGGTCTGGGAATGTAATGAGCCCATGTTCTGTGTTGTTGTGTCGGCTGTAGCTGGATCAAGGGTCTCCAAACTTTCCGTACTTTAGTGATACTTAAAAAAACAAGAAAGAAAATGAAACGTTGCAAGCTCTGCTAATGACATACTGCTCTTCTCATCTCTAGGTCTTTAGTGAGGCTACCAGGAAGAGTGCACTGCTTTTTTACGTTTCAACAACCATCAACCCCCTGGTGAACTAATGCTTGTTTAATAGTTGTATCGGCTTCCTTTAGGCACTGACTCTGCTGATGGCTACTTCATTGTGTGGGATGTACATATAACTACTGAGTGGCAGTGTGTTTTCGCAAAATCGTCTGAACGTGTATCCGCTAAACGCGAGTCACTCTGGGTAAGAGCATCTGCCGAATGACTTTGAACTATACATTACGCACTTTCCTTCCGGAGTATTCTAGAGTCTTGTGGACATCGGCATTCAAAATCAACGTGACCCGGTCACTCATATGGCATGGCTGAAACAAACGTTGAACCGCGCCCAGTACACACACACGGCCAAATCGGCGCTGCAGATGTGCCATTCCTGCCTTGCATCGGATGTGGACATACGTGGAGGGGAAGCGCTGTGCAACAAACGGTGGTTGAGCGTTACATATTAGATGACACCTCTAGTCTTGCTGAAACCTCAGAGACCTACTTAAAATACCAGGGGGCCACGTTTATCAATATTGCATAGGAACAGGTCTTAAGTAATACTTGAGGTTAGTACGCATAGACAAATCTCATTAACTTCCTTTTACAGACAAAGGTCTTTTAAATCTGTGCTGTCAGTGATAGTACCCATCTCACCTCTCTGGCTGTCAGGTTTTGGGTATAGACGGAGACCCCATTGTGGGCGCGTGACTGATTCGGCAGAAAATGCTTACACGTTTCATTGCTTTGTGGTCTTTTGCTAAACATACAACCCGAGCATTTCCCTTTAACCCCATGAATTCCTGGGTGTAAGACAGGCACTTCCCTTTATCCCCATGAATACCTGGGTGTAAGACAGTCACTTCCCTTTATCCCCATGAATACCTGGGTGTAAGACAGTCACTTCCCTTTATCCCCATGAATACCTGGGTGTAAGACAGTCACTTCCCTTTATCCCCATGAATACCTGGGTGTAAGACAGTCACTTCCCTTTATCCCCATGAATACCTGGGTGTAAGACAGGCACTTCCCTTTAACCCCATGAATACCTGGGTTGTGTAAAAAAACAACAACATGTGTTAAGTAATCTCTCTTTCCTGCTGTAAAGTGTTATATTCTTCTATTTATGTTTGTTGTTTTTATGTGTATACATATTTATTTAGATTTTGCTGTACTCAATATGATATTATTTTATTGAGGCTTAAGTATAACTGGGAATGTAAATTGTGAAGGACAGGCATTCATAGAAATAGTTTATCATTTTAACCACTGCTTCATTGTCAGTTATAAAGCGAGAACATTGCATAACATTATAATCCCATACAAAATGAATCTCTATTGTCTGACCTTTATCCAATATTCATTACTCTACTGCACAGTAACATAGTACAACTGAATCTAATCATACATCACAAAACAAAGCTCTGCCGTTTTTATTGTGAATTTAACACCATACACTTCATCAGTAGGAACTATTGTACAAGTTGGGAAATCTTTTAAAAGCAGTTTGTATACAGCTATGGGATTTTGCAAATTACAATGATTTACGTTTTGATAAAATTTTAAAAGCAACCAAATACAAGACATGCCGCCATATCTCATTTAATTCCCGTGTACTGTTGGCTTGAGTGTCCCGTTTAGAATTGGCCTTCCTCCTGAAGCCCAGAAGACTATCCTCATAGTCTGTTGCCAGTTGGACCTTCATCCTCTGTAAGTCAGGAATGAGTGAGTCTCTGGCTAACTCTCTAACCGTTGTATCCTCACTGCTTAGCGGGTGTTCAGAAGGTGTGTCTGTCTCATAACAGCATAAATCCACTCCTCATTCAGGAAAGCCAAACGCCTCGCGAAGATAATGTGTGTGGTGTTGGGTCCCGCAGCTACCGAGAGTTGGTTGAATGGAAGCTCAAATGAAGCCCATCTGCGCCTTTGGTGGTCATTGAGGTCACCTCCGCTGGGTAATCTTTGTTCGTACGGAACTTTCTAAGCATCCGTGTAGCATATTTGAGGAGTTGAGTTCCCTATGGATCTTCTGTCCCGATATTTTGCAGAACCCCCCCCCCCCAATCCCTGGTCCAATCAGGACATCAGCCCTCCGAGCAGCCTTTCCTGTAATTCGTGAGTTGATAAAATCGTTTTTCTCCCGAACAGTCTAGTGTCCTTTTCTGAAGGCTCTATTTTGTGTCTGGAAATGTTTCCATACATGTATAAGCTGGCATCCACGCTATGCTAAACCAGTGACATATGCAAATGCACCAGGTGAACTGCATCTGGTTTATCGATGCCCCATTGTTCTTCGTGGATATTGTCGCAAAAAATACCTGGTTTTAATGACCATTTTAGTTCTGTGTCAAAAATCGTCTGTACCTACAATGGCCAAAACACAATCAGACATTTGCTGTAGCAGTTACAACTAACACACACACACACACACTTTGTTTTAGTAGGCACAGTGCAGATAATTGGTTGCCAACCTACACACCTGCAAAAGACTTGGCGCTCCTTGTCTCCTTTTAAGCTGTTTTAGTCTTACTTCACCTGTCATTCTCCCTGACAGGTGTGTGTGTGTGTGTGTGTGTGTGTGCATTCTATCCTGTAGATATGCGACATATACAAGACAAGCTTTCACACTGTCTGATGTCAAACGTCAACCCTGGTGCGTGTTATAATTACCGTCTGTGGAAGATTGGCTTTTAATTGTGCTTTTACAGTGGTGATGATCAACACCTGGTGAGAGGAGGAAGAAAGGTGTGTAATAAAACAGAGACAAAGAAGGAGATGAATGAGAAGGGACAAGGGAGAGCAAGAGGGGGAGAAAGATGGGAGCGGGAGGGACGTTTTATTACGGATATGGGGAGTAATTGAGATGGAGAGACAGCATAGCAAAGAGCAAGTTTATGATATATGGAGAAGTGAGGAAACGAGTGGGAGAAAGTTCTCTGCAGTGACGTCGGTACCTAGCTTACTGTTCCAGCGCTCCAGATGACTCTTAAAAACCACTAAGGGGTGATCGCAGGCTTCAGTGTGAAAGAAAATGTGTTTGTACGTGAATCGATTTAGGGACAAAATATGCCACATTTTAAATAGCTCTTTGACGATCGAGTGTGAAGAGGGAACAGCAGGAGGACTGGATCTGTGATTCCCAACCAGGGGTACATAAACACCTGGGGGTACTTGAGTCAGTATACTGGGAGAAAATGCATGAGTGCTGGAGTTGGGTTGTTTTGGACCACTGAATTAGGTCCCACTTTAAAAAATATTGTAAGCTTTTTTCTGCAGAAAGCTGATTATTAACAGCCCTTATTTTCTTCCCCCAAATCAGTCATCCTTTCTTAATTAGGGTGAGCCATTTCAACGACAACAGTCTGACACAATCTTATATCCCTCAGAATGTTCCCCCTAATCCATACACCTTTTAACAATGTATATGATTAGAAAGTAAGACTATAGTTCAAATATATAGCCTTTTATTTCTATTTCTGATGCAAGCTGATTTTATTCCTAAAGTGCACAATAGGTTAAAATGGTCATACATAATCAAGATGGTAAACGTGCTTTCCAAAATCTGAGGAATATGAAAAAAAGAAAGAAAATGCTTGAAACCACTTGAAATTCAAAAAACTTAGCCATGAGCCTACAAAGCAGATGGAAGTTACTGGCAAAACTCCCTGCTTTCCATTGGGCATACAAAGACTCCTGACGTATTTAAAAAGCACATATTTATTTAGACCAAGTGAAGACACCCATTATCGTAGACAATTTGTTTCATCTGTATAGAAATGTTACTCGTTGCACAACATGGGATTTATAGTAAATGCTTTTCAAATTAGAAAACTCACGTTTAAATATTATTGTTATAATCACCACCTTTGGATGTTTCTAGATGATTTTTTTTTAAATACATCCACTGTCTCAATAATAGATTATAATAGAGCGTGGTAGATGGGAATGTTTTCGTTTAGCATTTGCTGGGGAGACTATGGAAAACAAGTCTTAGCGAATCATGTGGGTGATCACTAGAATTTGGATACAGTTAAACGGGATCCTGGGTTTGACAGGCATAAGGCCTTGCTCTGGGCAGATCGACCACGTTTACTTTGGGATTTGAACCAGCAACCTTTTAAATACTCGCCCAACTCTGGGCATTATGTATTTTTTGGGCTCAAGTACTTCAGAATACATAGGGTTTTAAACCGCGTCTGTCCACCACTTTCAGTAGGCTAAAGATTAGTCTCATGTCAGTCCTGTTGTGGCAATGTTCACAGCCAAGCACCCTCCAGATGTGGGGCTGACCTTGCCTAACTACAAATGATTACATGCCCTGTTAATTAGTAATTGAAAGATAGTTTACGGCTGCACTAAACAACACAGGGAGTCATTTCTTATTTATTTTTTTCTCAGGGCCATGCGTGCGATTATTAGTCCTTGCCTGCGTGTGTGGGGAGGTTTCACAAGGTTGCAGGGGCACCGTAGTGCTTGTATTGTCTCCTATACATCGTAGGGGGATCAGTTAAGTTCCTTCATATTCACCCTTGGCCCCCCAGGCTTGAGTCGATGCCGTACGCGCTCTGATAACAGTGTGTGGCTGTTTGGAAATGACGACAGGGTTACAGGATCCTCAGTGAATCTCATGGCTATGAAGTGTTGATTTAAATCAAGGCTGGACATGGGGAGCTGTTTTGCTCGCGGCTGCCGTCATTGGTTTACACACAGGGACGTGTATAAGAGAATGTGATTACGTCACGCGCCGCCATTGGTTAACACACCGGGACATGTATGAGAGAATGTGATAGCATCACGCGCCGTCATTGGTTAACACACCGGGACATGTATGAGAGAATGTGATGACGTCACGCGCCGTCATTGGTTAACACATCGGGACATGTATGAGAGAATGTGATGACGTCACGCGCCGTCATTGGTTAACACATCGGGACATGTATGAGAGAATGTGATGACGTCACGCGCCGTCATTGGTTAACACACCGGGACATGTATGAGAGAATGTGATGACGTCACGCGCCGTCATTGGTTAACACACCGGGACATGTATGAGAGAATGTTATGACGTCTAGCGCCGTCATTGGTTAACACACCGGGACATGTATGAGAGAATGTGATGATGTCACGTGCCGTCCAGGTAAATTGGTGCAACATTTTTCCGTCCTCTCTCTCTTGGACCAGGTTATGCACGTCTTGGAATGCCTAGACCACGCGGGTCAATCCGGTCTGCAGGTTTTTGCCCTTACTTTGTACTTTGATTGATTAATTAGGTCACCAACTCGTTAGGATCTACCCGCACCTGGATGTCTTGGTCGTCATTAGTTAGAACTCATTTCCTCCGTGGAATTGGATGCTGTGACCTAGACAAACATCTGAAATAGCAGTAGAAATGGTACATTTTGTGATCGTTCGTGTGTGTGTGTGTGTGTGTGTGTACATGCATGGGAGAAGCAGGCGTGATTGTGCTTGGAAGTGTATTTGTCCCCACACCGATCTGCTCCTCCCACACGGCTAAAGCCCCCCAACCCCCACCCCCGGCAAATCGGTTTGTTTTCTGTAAACAACCGGTCTGAGAGCCTGCAGCTCTGTGACTGGTCAGATAGCCAATTGGCCAACAGGAAGTAACCTACACCAGTTACTTACACGAGTTACTACATGAGATAAGTTGATCATAACTTTCTACATAGGAGGCTATTCTGTACTCACTTTTCCAATGCCTGTGTTACGTTATTTTACCAAACCAATTTACTGTCATACCTTAACAGGATTCCTTCATTTTACATCCACTCTTTCAGTTATCAATACTATCAGTTATCAATAGCCATCAGTACTTTTGGCTTGTTGCAAGTTGCTCATTGCAAAATGTCTTCCAGTATCTAAACATAAACAGTGTGCTCTGCATTCCCAGACATTCCCAGACTCCCAGTGACTCTATTTGCAATCATTTTCTTATTTTTAAACATGAGTCGTACTTGTTTCTGCTGAGAGACTCATTCATTTTTTATGTCAGTCTGTCCTGCTGGCTACAATTAATTCTACTGAATTAATTATATGCATCTCTCTGACAGTAGCACAGCATTTGTCTATTGGGAGTCAAAGGCATTGAGAAACAGACGGGTTTAGAAGGGATGGCATATGGTGCATTGAGGAATCCAATAAAGTGATCGTTGAATGTTATTTGTCGAACCTCACTAGGCAAAACAACCAGTCTCAGCTGAACACTTGAAGTGGGAAATGAATGGTGTGGGACTGCTGCTTTTCAGACAATCTCATGCTGATCCCCAGGGCAGCCAGCTAGTAGAAATATACCGTTTAAACATGACACGTGAAGCTTCTGTTTGCATGTTTTTCACAGTATATTTTGTAACATTGCATTTTTGAACATGACCATTCTTTAGAGGTTAGAAAGCGCACGTAGCATTTCGGTCCCACCGTGCGTCCTGTTGATAACCAAAAAAATAATGTAATCTTAATAGACTGGGCACACCCACAAAGAACCACAGCTTTGGCCGTGATACTCCCCAAAAACGACCTAGACAACACAAACGGCTGGGTCCTTTGAAATTCAGAGTGCGCGTGTGTCAGTCCCCGGTTGGATGGCGTGCCAGGCTTCTACAGCTCAGCGTTTCCCGCGTCCCCTCGTTGCACCGGGTCTTCCGGGAGCCGGGGTCACAAGTAGTGCCCTAACCAGGGATAGGAAGCCTCCCGGGACGCAGGCGGGTGACGGCAGTGGTCCCGGCGTGATCCCCTGCCAGCCGGCCCCGGCTGTTCGTGGAGAGAACCGCTACCCGGCTCCTCGCGCTTCCCGGCACACGAGAGGCTTACGGACGACCGCGACTGCCTAGTCTCCCCCTGCCATTACCTATCTGCTTACACAGACGTGGGGGACATGAAACACGCGCGGGCGTCTTCTGTTCGTAAAGCGTTTCATGGCCGGTGGCGCGTTATGCCGCCAGAAGCCTGATTTTAGACAAACGAGTGGAAATGGTGTGTCTGCGGTTGTGCCAAACGCTTGTGTGGATTTTCTTTTCAACCGATGGAGCGACTGGTGTTTGTGTGTGTTGGGGACACGGGGACATTAGAAGAGATGAGCTCATGCCAAAATATCTCCGGGGCGGACGGTGCTTGAAAAGGAGTGGAAGTTGCTATGGGAACCGGGAGAAGGGGTTCACTTCCTGTCTCTACCGATAGGGGTGTCTGAGGGGCAAAGGTCACCCTTGTATAGTGCTCTAATTAGTGCTTTGGTGAGGTATTGAAATGTAATCATTTTATATTATATTTTGTCAAATCCTCTGTCAGACAGAAGCAACTCAAGTAAATTATTGACAAGGCTGGAAATAGCAATGCTGCTTAGTTCTAGAAAAATTTATCTTAATATAAT
The DNA here is from genome assembly GCA_016801125.1 of Novumbra hubbsi. Classification (NCBI taxonomy): domain Eukaryota; kingdom Metazoa; phylum Chordata; class Actinopteri; order Esociformes; family Umbridae; genus Novumbra; species Novumbra hubbsi. The sequence goes on along the minus strand of JACXGK010001132.1, from coordinate 5,538 downwards.
CGTTATAAATAAGTTCTAAGATGGCGTGTTTGTTTTGTTTCGGTCGGAGTGTTTTTGTTTACCTATTGTTTTCAGCCTTACATTGCTCTCATTCTAAGCGGTGTGACTGTTCCTCAATATCTGATGGATTACTTCTTCCAAACATACTGTACATGCCTTGTATATGCCTGTGAAATTTATAAACGTTCACTCGTTCTAATACCACAATTCTGCCATTCTGTGGTTTTCCACGATATTCCTGCCTGCGGTGGTCTTGCTAGAACGCTATGAAATGATTTATTGTGTTTTTAGGTTTGAAGATATCAATCCACCCAAGAGCCCTTCTGGATAGCAACCGCCATTGTTACACGCATCAGGCCCCCTGCCTCTCTTCCCTGCCTTCTGTTGGTCATACCCCAAGGCAGGTGCGCCACTCTGTGATTCCGAGTGTATCGATTCCTTCTTCTGATAGGCCAGGCAAACTTAATATACACAGAAAATTTGCGATTTCACACACTTCAGCCTTGTTCTTCAGAGATTTAACTGTACTATACAATAAGTCTACAAAAACAAGCCTAAAACATTTAGATAGCATTTCTGGGTTTTACTTTTTTCCGGCTAGCTTAGCTGTTATCTTGCTATCTCTGTAACTGGGCAATTTGAAAATAAAATGCACGGAGACAGCTGAACAAATGAGGAACTAATGAACAAAGCCTGTTAAGACTTATCATGTCTGACTTCGAGCAGATAAAACATGAATGGGATATATGCGAGCGAGCAATGTTAACCAACGCGTTTGAGTTGTCTATCAAAGGCAAATCTTGAATTAACATTGTAAAATAAATTATTTTGTCGAACAATGCATAGGCTCACATTACAAGATAGCGCTGACATGTAACAGAACATTATCCCAGGGATTATCAGAGAAGGAGAAAGGAAATATTGCCCAAAGAGCCCATAAAAGGGCCCTAAAGCTATTGGGCGAGGAGAGATAGACAGTGCATCTCACCAGGGAACACAGGAACCAGAAAACAGCTTGCACAGAAAATTACCCTTTAATTGCCATTGGAGAACTTTGATTTCTGAAACAGAGTTGTTGGCTAGCATTGCTGTTAACTTAACTTTCAATGATAACTTCGCCGATCCTTATCTACATACATACAGGAGCCGGTAACTGTCCATTCAGTTCTCCCTCCTCTCTCCATCCCTTCTCAGAAAGAGCTGATGAGAGATGATGTGAGCAGAAGAGTGGTTTGTTGTTGCTAAGGAACGGATCCCCCCGCACCCTATATCCATTTTGACTAGACTACAGATAGGCAGGAGGTCCTTTGGGACTCACACGGTGTGTTGACCGAGGTCTTCTGTTGAGGCGGATAGTCTATTGGATCATACAGGAGTTGATTGCAGTAAATTGAATGTTGTTGTTGTGTATGCGAGGGCACTATTATAGTTCCCTGTGATGCACTGTTCATTTCCTTTAAAGCTTCGGTCTGTGATTAATGCATGTAGGACTTTTAGTGACACACGTTGACCATCGCGGTCTAGGTTTGAGCCTTCCACCTTTGTGTAGCTCACAGCAGGTGGTGGCCAGTCTCGATGGCGTTGCAGGGCCCTTTGTGTGGCTCAGAGCCGGTGGAGGCCACAACAGGTGGAGAGGGAGATGATGGAGGAGACACGGGAGGAAAAACAACTTCTTGGGAGAGAATTATTTATGCCATGGCGGACGTTTTCTTCTGTACTTAACGACGCTTCCCCTAAAAAGACCGACCAGGAGGGCTTCAAAACTAAGAGCCTCGTAGCTATGGAAACCTAGACAGACTAATAATATCCCGAAAGCAACTGCAAACTTTGTGTGCACACGCGTGTGTGTGTGTGGTGGGGGTTGTATGACACAGCTTGGTGGCGGTCATAGAGGATCAAAACCAACCCCGTAGTTGCAATGACAGAAATTGAGAGGATGTGAAGTTGAGGTCAAACTGGTTATATCGGTTTCCACCCACAGGGTCCTCATCTACTTTACAACACACACCACTTCTTAATAACAATATTCTGCTATCGGCAATGGTCCCTTACCATAGACTGGTAATGGATACCATCATTAGGCTAAATATATGGGAATGTATTCTCTCGAAACACTCTAAATGTTGTAGGAGAATCCTTGTTGTGAAGGTCGTTGCTCCTATTCTTTTATTGCATACTTAAAAAGCCCTCATCTCTGTTTCTCTCATTCTGTCATTTGTAATTTCTTATTCACTTGGTGTGTTTCAGCATTCGCCGCGTTTCACTACACCTGCTTTTAAATCTGCCTTGCTTTGTGACTGCTAACCTTGACAGTGCATCTCAGAACAAAACCTACATGGAAGTAATACTTCTACTAAAGAAAGACCCTGCATGTCCCGTCCCCCGTCCCCCCCTACACACTATTCGCCCAGTTTGTTACGTTGCTTCAGGGATATTTTCTCCCGGCTTGAATCACCTGACCGAGTCCATGGTTTTCCACAACACTCTCCCTGCTGCCTACGCAGAGAAGTCTCGCGTTTTCTTTAGTATCTCCTCGGTGTGTCCGAGTCGCAGACGCACAATTATAACGACGACGACGATGATGATAATAATTAGCACCGTCATCGGCTCGCTAATAATAATCAACAAATCGTCATGGTAATCATCGTAGCGATCGCCACGACAATAAGCCCCTGCTGCTCCTCTGCGTTGTTAGGAATCGTGCTCAGAAGATTCCGTCGCTGATGAAGACCTCCGGGTCCTTGCCATCCTTCAAAAGTGTCCTCCAATCAGCTCTCAGATGAACTAACAGGATGCCTTTCCTCGCCTCACAGACCACGGTGAACAGAAATACAAATGTGCTGCCCCCGGGGCCAACTTAGAGTGTGGAGCGTGGCCAGTTCTGGAAAGATCCAGACTGATGTCAGGAAGGACACACACACAAACACACACAGCTCAGTGGTCGTGAGAGAGCACCGAGATCCTACTCCTCTTCAGGAGGAAGCAGAGATATGGAGAAGATGAGGTCAAGCTGGTTATACCCCCACGGGGTGTTTGTGTACTCTACAACAGACAGACACCTCTATTACGACTGCTGCGGGAATGGGGGTTAAGGTGATGAAATGAGACGAGTGTCCTCGGACCTGAAGGGTTTAGTCTGACGTGAGCTCTATCAGCAGATACATGTCCAAGGCATTATAGGCTGGCATTCATTCAAACCTGCCACGCACTATTGGAATTTGCAACTCCCTTCCTATGCAAATCAACTTCTATGTTAGAAAGCATGCTCGTTGGGGGTCGGAGGTCACCCAGGAAGTAGATGTACCTTTTCATACCAGACTGTGAGTGTATATCGATCATCGGAAGAAAGAAACATCAGCTAATGTCTATATACTGCAAATTGGGTTTGAATTAAGCCCTACGTCTAGCACTTAAATCTAGTGGCAATCATCTTGCCACAAATTGAATATTTATTACATGGATGATATTGGCATGTGTCCTCTCTTAACATTTTGTCCTGAGGGTGGATGCTTGTTTCTGCACCAAAACAACCGTGAAGTCGGTGAAATGAAGCAATAATAACATAAACAAAACCTAAAGATATCCCCCGAGTACAATTAAACCTCAAAAATACAGATTGAGAGATTTAAATGGGAGTCAATGTGTGTTTACCAGCCAAAGTAACACTCTGGTCAATTGTGACACTTACTAGACAGGAAATGGACTACATGTGTGTGAATGGACTACATGTGTGTGAATGGACTACATGTGTGTGAATGGACTACATGTGTGTGAATGGACTACATGTGTGTGAATGGACTACTTGTGTGTGAGTGGACTACATGTGTGTGAATGGACTACATGTGTGAATATGTACTGTATGTGCCATTACTCATGTTGACATCTGGGATTGTTTAAGTGCTATCCGCAGAAGCAATAAAACATTGCATTGTGATACTCTGCTCAGGTTATCTCCTGCCATTTCCTATGACCACCTTTCACCTGCGAAAGCTCCTGCCCCCCCACACACCATCCGCATTTCACATCCTGGTTAACTCACATCTTCTTGGCTTTTCAGTGAGTTCTTGCAATGTTCATTGCATTGTTGAAATCCCAGACAATAACGGAAAGGACTAAATATGTCACCATGTTTGATTTTGAATATAGGCACCTTTAATGTCAGGATTTAGAAGATGAATAAACTTAACTAGAAGCTTCTGGGATTCCATGAGCTAACAGAGCCATTTTGATGGTCCTTAAAATCATCCTCCAATCAACTCTAGAACTCATTACCTTGCTGGGCCATGTCTACCACTGAAGAGACGAAGGTCATGACCTTATTACTTTCTGTGTTTTTTTTTTTACAAGAGGTAAGACTTCGGAGGCAATATTTTGTTGAAATGTGTGTTGAAGCCGTTCAGGCAGGCAGTGATCTTTGTTCCATAGAATCTTTCTTTTAACGGAGACATATGTTCCTTTGACTGGTTTGCTTGGGGTGACAGAGCTATAGTTGCTGTGCTAGTTGAGTCATGTTGGTCAAAGACCGTTGATGAGGGACCTCTAGGTTTAATCAATACAGTGATCTTGGATGGTGGGAATTTGTTCAAAAGTTTTTTTAAGAGCATATAAACACACAAGCAGTATACTTGTGTGTTTGCAGCATTAAGGCTTTACATTGCACAAGGATGTTTTGCATATACACCCACTTCCTGGCACATTTTAAATTGTAAAGGTTTTACATCTCATTCAGACAATGAAATGTGTTTCTACTTTGAAGAAAAACGGGGTATAGGCTATCTATTTGACCAGAAACACAAATTGACAGTCTCTTGCAATGTGTCTGTTTATTGTGATTAGCTATTCTATTCCGTTTATCTCACGAGCGTTTTGTATTGATTAAAGTGAGCGCAGAGCAGAAGTTGTTATTCTCGGGGCTTAGATTAAACATAAAGGCCATAAAGCAGTGTAGATAACATTTGTCCTGAGATCCTGTATTCCACTTGCATACTTTCAAACCGGCTATAATATCCACGTACTATACATAATGGAACTCAGAATGTACTTACTGGGGGGTTACGGGGTAACAACTCTTGACCGTTCTCTGGGGGTAGATATGACCTTGCTAACAGGATGTGATCGGCTGAGGAAGAAGACTGGTTGAATAGACATTCGCAATAGTGACCACAACCTAGATCTGCTATCCCCCTAGGTGACTCCTAAAACCATCCTCCAAAGTCTAAAACGGACTCACAGGATGGAGAAATACAAAGGCTGTTCTCAGCTCCAAGGGATATAGTCAGACACACATCGCTATGAAACCGAATTCTCCCGTAAATATGGAGGTGAGGTGTACCACATCGCATGGCGGGGAACTAAGTAACATTATCGCAGGCCAGATGCCACAGTGAAACGAACAGTTTGGAAAAAAAGTATGCTTATTTACACATCTATTTTCGGAATGTTTGCGTAAAGTTTGTGATCTGGGTATGGATTCGTTTTAATAGGGGTTCGGTTTAGGTTGATGACCCCCCCCCCCCCCCCCCCCCCCCCCCCCCCCCC
>JACXGK010001131.1:66203-77114 GCA_016801125.1 Novumbra hubbsi | reverse complement strand
TGCTTAGTCTGGTCAAAAAAACATTAAGTGGAAAAAAGGCCAGAAATGGGCAACATGGGTAGATGTGTCTCAGGGTAAAAGCGCTGATCGGGGATCTGGTCCCAATAATCTTGTTCATAGTGTTCTAACTAGCAGAGCTGTTCCTCAATCATCCCTTGTACTCACCTGAAGGTTCTGACCAGGTGGTTTAGGTGGCTGGAGACATCAGTCATGGTCAGGCGCAGAGGGCCCAGGACGTCTCTCAGGCTTCACACCGCCAAGAGCACACAAACAGGGTACATGAACGCGCACACACACACGCACACACACACAAACACACACACACATTTAACAATTACCAACACTTCACCAATATCAGCGACCACATCTTCGACGCGTAAAATCAGCCAGTTGCTGTGTTTTAATACCCGCCCACCTTCTACTGATCTTCTCCACAGCAATGCGTCTCTGGATGAGGCGCTGGGCATGGGAGTCAATGAGCGGGAATAAAGGGACCTTTCCGTACTGGTCCTAAGACGCCGGAGCCACGGGAGGAACAAGGCATGAGAGACGGGGAAAGGACCACGGTTGAGGTATTAATCTGACCCGTGCCCCGCTGACTCCACATCCATCCAGCCTTTTCTTCCTCATCTCAATAAAAACTTACAGCATCTCAAATTAACATATTTACATTATTTAGGTTCATTTAATTGATATACTTTCAAGAAAATACTTGCATCATTATGATGTCTTAAGTCACATGTCTACAAAGCTTCTATGCAGCGCCCCCGTCTGGACACTGCCTGTTCCTACACTCACCTCTGAATCTCGGGCCTGTTTCTCTTCCAGCCGCTGGGCTTCTTCGGGTAGAATACAAGTCCCTTTGTAGAACTCCTTGACTCTCAGTCCCAGCTCCTCTGTCTCTCTGCACAGGGCTTTATAGTCAGGGGCCGGAGCAGAGGGCCTCTCAAGACAACCAGGGGCCGCACCTCCGACAACGTCTTCCAGGTCATCTTCATCTAGCTCCTCATCTTCCCCCGCGCTGTTCTTTGTTTCCGTAGGTGCTTCACTCAAGTGACCCGGGCCATACAGGAACTCCAAAGTGTCGTCAGTAAGCCATTCCTTCAAGGTCCTCCTCAGGTCTTCCAGGAGTTTCACCCGGAGAGAGATGGGCTTCTTCGTTGCCTCCGGGCCCGCGAGAATCCCCCGGAGGCCCCGGGCTCCCCTCCTGCTCACGCCCACCTGGGTGATGCTGAGCCCAGGCTGGGCGGGCAGGGGTGGGCTAGGGGTGGGACCTGGGTCTGGCACACTGCTTTGCGTGGAGCCGGCTGAATCTCCATCGTCCACAGTGACACGGTTCAGAAGCTCCACAACCTCCTCCACAGACCGGCACTCTGGCATGCCTCCCTCTCCCAGGAAAGGCTGCCGGCCACTGCCCTGGTCTGTCGTGTTGCGCTGGGGTCCACCCATGTCGTCGGCCATCTCGGTCTGTGATTCCCCGTCTTCCAACTTGTCTGCGTCGCCCCACTGCACCCTGGTCCTCTGTCGCTGGGAGACCACGCTGGAGACAAAGTCCTGCTCTGTTTCACTGTCGTCGTTGTGCATGGGAACAGGAGAGCACCTCGAGCCCAGCTGGTCCTCAGAGGCTGCCGGACCAAGGGGGAGGGGGTTCTCCACATCCTCTTCTCCAAGACGCCGGTCAGCTAGCCTCAACTCCTCCCCACTGCTTCCGCTGGACCAATAGGATTCAATCAATCTATGACATCATTTGATGTACACCGTCTGGCAATGATTTAATTCATGTGCCATTCAAGACGGATGCCCTCAAACCTTATAAACCATGACCGCTCAATAAATCCATACTGAAAGACAGTGTTTAAAAAATAAAAGTACATACCCATCACCTTGTTTCATACATTTTATATCTGGGAAGCTGGAATTGAAATAAGGAAAAATGGTCAACATTTAGGAGAACTCAGTACATATTCATGTACAAATTGTCGCATACCTTAAAACGAACACACAGACCCCAAGCACTTTATAATTCCCCCGAAAAATATCTGAAATTCTAAAGAAATGATTGGACAACATTTTATTACTGCCCTTACAATATTAACAAACTAAAGAATATTAAACAACATTTCATTTTTAAACAAACACCAATTTCAAACGTCAACTAGCGTAAAACAAAATTGTGTTTAAGAAAAAAGCAAGAGTTTAAACAGCAAATCAGCCGTCAGCAAACGTGAGAGTAAAATGGCCCATAAGCACCTGTCGTGCTGTCTCAACCACAGAGGACTCTTTGGTATCTGGACCTCAAACGACTTGGAGGCTTTGTAGCAATGGTTACTGCAGAAGCACTGGGCCAAAGAGAGACAGACAGTGTTTGAGACCCACGCAACATGTTGCTCCACCGTGCTGATCACGACGCCATGGCACTTACCTTGCGCTCTGTGATGTCATACACTTTATTGGTTTTGGTGGAAATTTTAAACTGTTGAGTGGTCACCTGTGAAACCGATCACCAGAATACGTTACTTTCCACAACACACTAACTAACAGGCAGTAGAGGAAGTAAAAAACATTCAGGCCTTTTTGAACTCGAGTAAACGTTACCTTGCCCAGTCTATTTGAACAGATGGGATAACCGCAGAGCTTCACGATTGACCTCTCCTCGACCACGTCTTTGTAATGGGTGGGAGAGATCAACTTTGCCTGCAAATCATGGCATGGAATTAAAACAACATGAACACATGACAGATCGCCGGACATATGTACACTGTGACTGTACATCTTCCCATGAGGTCTATGGTGCACAGCTGATGCACAGCCAACACACAGATGTGTAAACGCTTCAAATCAGCATGAATTCATTTATCGGTCACCACATGCCCCACAAAACACACAGAGAGAGAGAATGTCCCCCCGCTGTTCTTTGTAAGGTACACAAAAAAAAAGCTCCACCTTGCAGAACTGTATACATCATCACTAGAGTTCGACTGGCCGTTCAGACAGTGCCTCTGCAGGACTCACGCATTCAACCAGCAGGTCCTCCTCTACACAGTCGTCCAGAAGACGTTCTACCACTTGCACAGCCCTCTTCTCCAACTCCACCCTGTGCTTCAAGGTTTCCCTCATGGCCTCGGTCCTAACAGACAGTTGTAAACACACGTCAGCACCAGTCACACATGTGGCCCAAAAAATAATTGCCACATAATCCTTAGATCCAAAAAACAAATTTTTGTGAATCGCACTCATCCCAATATTTTCCACCTACAGATACAAATATTTTTTGGATCAAAATACCTTCTTGCTACCTCTGCAGCAGTCTGTGCTTTGACACTTTTCCCATCTGCAGGAGGTGAAAGTTGTCAGTGTTAATGAGAAAATAGAAAAGAGGTTTGCAGTAATTGACTGTTAAAGCAGCTAGCAAGCTGACGAAGACTTTAAACAAAAATGACTTCTAGCTTTGAAGGTTCGTAACTAAAATCGGACGTAACACTTTTACAATCGGTGTTTTCCAAAAACGGAGAGAAAGGAATTCAATGATGACTAATTTGACAGGAACAACCTTTGTTGCCGGGAAACGTGTAAGAGCCCAGGGTGTCGACTAGTAAATATCCGACCACTATGGATACAACTCCTTGCAGCAAAGCAGTTGAGAACGAACCTAGCAGTAGTTGCTATATATCTACGTTAGTTAGCTGCCGATATACGTAAACACAGCGATGACAGGAATAAAAATAACTCCGTTTTAGTCGCATTTTGAGGACTCACTGAGACTAAACCGTTACCAAACAACATGTTGAATTACGGTCTTTATAAAACAAACCCCTTTTGCCTGCTTTTGAAGAACGAGCAACTCTTTTTCGTGACTCCATGCTGGACCACCGTTCTGTAGTAATTTCAACTTTGACTTGTGACGTATTAAATCTACGGCAAGTACTCGAGTCAACCCAGTCCAAACACTTCCGAAACCCACGCAACAACCTCCGGTACTTAACATGTAAGTAGTAATTGCCCCAATCAATTAAACCGACTAATAATTTAACGATCTATTCCATTATTATTTGTCTTAAATATGCTATGCAACAAAATGAAACGATTTTATTGAATGTCGGTATTGCTAGTTATCTTGAATTTTACGCTTAGGGCTGCCACAATAATGAAGTGAATTGACTGCATTCCTTCCTTGCACATGTCTTTATCTTGTGCATTGTAAGTATTGATTGTTGGTCAGACCAGCTACGCTATTAAGTTAGTATAAACAAACCAAATATATTCTAGGTAAATGAAATAATCACGGAGTAATACCAAGAGAAAATATTGATAAAGCGCCTATTGTTTTTGCCACCAAAGCTACAACAAAGCTCGTTCGTCTTATCGCTCCCTCAAATCATATGAAGTTCGCAGATGACTTTGCCTTGTCACAATTCCTTAGTTTTACGAAGGATGCATATTTTTGATACACCTGCAAACATGGTGTTGTATTGTATTAATAATTAAATGTTTCCCTCACAGGAGTGATTGGTAAAGGTTGTAGGAGCACATTCGAGACCGTTGGGATGGCTCTAGAACAACTCAGCGATGTCGTCCAGAGATGTGTAAGTCATAAAAGACCCCTCGGAGATATGAGTGGATTAGAGCTTTGTGTTAATGGCTAGATGATGGCACCTCGCGTCTTCTCCAATGTCCGAAACGCTTTGCACAAGGTTTGTGAAGACCAACCCAAACCCCTTTTCAGATCACTTTTCCTATTTTTCTCTTTCAACAGCAAGCCATCCGAGATGACAACTATACAGTTGAGGATTATGACATGTTCCAGATCGCCGGACGTAACTGTATTGAGGAGGGAGAGAGTGCTCATGTCCTGAGTATCGTGGTAGATGAGCAAAATAAGGTGAGCTGACAACTCAACCAAACATTCATATCAGATCCCTGGGGATCTCCTGACATAATGATTCATCCAGTAAAAAAAAAAAACTCTAAGCCATGAATGAAGTATATGTTAATTATTACACAGTACAATCCCGTTTTATGACTCCTAATGTTTTTTTTTTTTTAACTAGAACATAGTAAGATGTATGGGGTGGAACCTTTTGGGACCTCTGGTTAAGGTTCTCTTAAAGGAGGAGGATAGGGCTCTTCCCCACTGCCTTGCCATCCTTACTCACCTGCTGGAGGTAGGTTAACACTCTACCCGTCTTTTTGTTTAACTGGTCTAATGTTGTTATTTAGGTAATAAAAGGCAATTGTTTGCTAGCCTAGCCACCGACCTGTTTGTAGGATATTTTTATATACAAAAAGCCCCCTTGAGAATGACCACAGTATTCGTCTGTGTAATTGGTCAGGTGTGCAGTCCCAAAGAGCTTCTGATTGGCCTGCTGGAACAGGTGGAGGAGGCCCACCAGGACGCCATCGCTGAGACGGTCGTCCTCCTGCTGAAGCCACTACAGAAAGGTAAAGGGACGGGAGGTGAAGTCTGAATGGGCCCCCCGCGACGCTTTCCTCCTTTCATACACCCTCCGCCCCTCTATCCTGCCCCTCAGTGCTGTTGCGGCTGGGCCGTCGCAAGGCCTCCTCCGTGGGCATGGCCCTCTCCAGCCTCCTGGGACAGGTGGCCAGGCTGCCGGTGCCACAAACCAAGGAGCAGGAGGAGGACGACGTGTTCGGCCTGTGCCGCTGCTGCTCCGCCCTGCTGGACTTCGTCAGGCCCTTCGCGGACGAGGCCAAGGGGCGTCGACGGGATGGCTGGGTCAACGGGACGGCCAAGCCCGAAGAGGACGAGCTGAGAGCGGAGCTGCTGAAGTTGTACGTTTAAGCTTCGTTTCAGCTTGTGATTTAGATTTTTCTTTTTAATTCATGAACGAACGTTATAGATGGAGTACACTATGCTACCATAGTTTTGCAGGTGAGCATTCAAGTACGGTGCATTGACGTCTGTGCTCGTACATCCTTAATGACTAAGTCTAAAGTGTGTGGGTCTTTTCCTAGCTGTATGAAGAGTCTTCATGAGCCTCTCCTTGAGGTTCAGCTAAAGGATCCTGAAACCCTTGAAGACTCTCCCCTCAGAAACTTTGCCACAGAGATTCTGGTAATATAAGCCCGCTTAGATTGCTCCTATCATAGCCTGGTTCCAGGTCTGTTCAGTGTCATATAAAAAAAGAAAAGTTGAGCTGGTTAAATGTGTCTATAAAGCACTAGGTCTTTTTACGTTGTTCTTGAAAAGTTTGGTTACAACGTAATACAACTAGGGTTGATCCTGTGTAGGTGGTGGCCTGACCAATACATGGTGTGTGTCTGTTTTGTGCAGGGCATCTTGTCAGGCATCGGGGAGTCCCTGTCTGACCTGCTGTGTCACGGCCTTCTAAATAGGAAAGAGGTCCCCGGTTTCCTTGAAGAAGAGGTGCGCTACCCCAAAGAGTCTTTAGCCAGCCTGGCCTACCTGCTGTTCGTCCATCACATTGCCATAGATGGTTTCCCTACAGTCTTCAGGTACGGAGTAAGAACAGTGTATGTTCAGTTCACAATGCGCTAAAAGTACAATTGCACTTGGCACACTATTTATAAAACATGTATAAAAAATGTATTAATATATTGGGCCTCTGCGTGTAAGTGCGGATAGTGGTGATTGTTATGAAACATAAATGAATAGTTTAACAATGAAGTTGCCAGGGTTATGTATTCCCATGTATTTAATTTCAATGGTTCTGTCACTCTCGTCTTCACACAGCCCAGTGTTTGTTCTTCAGTGTAATATGGAACACATCAACCTCTTCTTGAGCAGGTACACTCATTTAATGAATTCCTTATAGAATATATCTGGTATTGGTTTGAAACCTAAATTGTCTCCAGAACAAATTTAAGCCAACAGTTATTCATCTTGAAAATACTACTTTGCACAGGTCACAAATAAAACAAAATATCCCTCTCATCAGTAAATTTGTATTTCACTTGAGATGCTATCAGCAATAAACAATTTACTGTATTTGAAAAGAAACGGAGACTCCGCTGCTTACTGTAAGTAACCTGGGCTTTGCCACAAGGCTTTTCCACTCGTCCACTGTCCAGGGAGCGACCACATGCTGACTTTAGTGGGTTTTTGTTTGTATTTGATACAAGTGAAACCCGGTGGGTTCATCCACGGCAATTACTAATTCGGGACAAGCCCCAAAAAGTTGTTTCTTTCCGAGATGCTGTCCTCCACACCTCTGCTGTCCAAGGCCGTTGTTTTCCTGCCTGTAAGCTTGCGGCATTGGGTGGACGCTTGTGGTCACAGTCAGGGGATCAGACATTTTGTACTGTGACCCTGGATCACTTGGGGTGAACTTTATATATTATCCTGACCTAAATTATATTTCTTTTGCAGGATGGAAGAAAGCAGGATACAGAAAGGATTGGTAAAGATCCTCTTTTTTAAGATTTGGAAGGGTGCCAATGATCAGAATCACAGCTGTTCAACAATGTTCACACACCCGGAATTGTACGTTGTGTAGGGTGACGCTGTGCGAAAGCCAATCTGGGCAGATTGTTTGGGGTTGAGTTTGAGCAGTTCATCTGATGGTGTACCTTTCTGTTGATGGCAGGGGGTGCCACACAAGCTTCTACAACAAATACATTCATGTTCATTTTGCCAACAGTACTTGTATGAGAGGAGTCTGCTGAGAGTAGTGGACAACAGTCTCCCAGTGCAGCTGCTGGAGCTCAAAACCTTTTTTAGTGTCCCTCAGGTAAAACGACCTCCTACACGGAATGCCATGGCAAACACTTGTCCATTTAACCAGATCAACTGATGTCAGTAGATCATTTGTCTCGTCTGACCCTGTGAATTAAAAATGTTCTTTCCTCAACCTTTTAGAACCTGGTGAAAGTCATGACAATGTGTCCAGTTCAGCATTTGGTAGGTACATATTACATTTGAGATATGTTAGCAGTCATCCAGAGTTTGTGTACGTAACGTGTTTTTTAAAAAACATTTATGGAACGTCTGATATGTTCTGTTCACAGAGAACTAAAGGACTTAAAGTATTGCAGTTGAGCATCGATAAATTTGACACAGAAGCCAAATACAAGTTCTTCCAGTAAGTTGACCCCCGGTAAAACAACACGGTCGGCACCCTGGTTGCAACAACATCCGGTCAGATCGTCCCGTTCTTGTCATAACTCTGTGTTTCAGGTGTATATTGAGGACCAGCCGCCATGCAGGAGTAGAGGGTTACATCGTGAAGAACATCAGAAACCAGATTGACCTTGCCTTAAAGGTGAGGTTTTTTTTTACATTGTGCGCAATTATCAAAAGTTGGATGGCAGAAAAAGAAAAAAGTCTCCCCTTTTTTTTAAACGGTGCCGTGCGCCTCCTGGTGATGTTAATCCCTCTCCTCAGCCAGAGAAGGGGAACACGTGGTTCCTGGGGGTACACCTGCTCCCTCTCCTTCGTCAGGTGTTGTGTCTGCCCCAGGGTCCTGAGACGGACCTTCTGCAAAACCTGGACCGGTCAGTCCGCTGCACCCTGACACTAGCTGGTCTATTGTTTACCACACACCAACCCGAGCTCTGTGCACAACACACATCTATTGATTTACTTCACCCAGTCTTTTTTTGCCAGGCAGACCAGTCCTGATCGTTAGCAATGCATTTGGGCCATTTGACCCGTCTGATCAGCTCTAAAGTAGACCTGATGTGATGGGTCGACAAACCAGTTAGAAGAGATCTGGCCTTGACGAACCCCCGTTTGTGCCTTGCAGGGTCATGGAGTCTTTGAACCTGCTGCGCTATCTACTTCTCAGAGACAAGGAGCGGGAAAACCAGGTAGCAACCGCTTCACAACCACAAGGCATGAACCACAGAAAGGACGAGTGCATGTTCATGACCGCAAGGGCCTCGTTACCGTCGGGAACGACTGACACCGTTTACACTTGCCGGGGACTTCGTTGGGTTAATAGAATGTGGTCCCCCCTTGCCGTCACTACTCGTACTCCGTTGGTTATAAGCGCTTGCGACGCCCAGGGTTTGAGTTCGATTCCCGGGGGGGGGGGTCCGCTGCAAAGGGAGCCACTCATCTGCTAATCTGTTGAACATCTCCAGACAGGGATCTGGACCGAGCTGTATAGAATTGAGGACACCTATATGAAGCCACTCCGCACGGGTCTGAACATGTCCAGGTCCCACTACGAGGCCGAGCTCAGCAGCACCGCAGAGAACAGCAAGCAGGCCAACGCTGCAGGTGGGACAGGATCCACAGAGGCTGACGTCTGGGAGAGACTTGCTTCCTGTCAAGATTTGTCCGTGTGACGGTAACGTCTAGTAACTCCCTGGTTCGTTTGGATTTGCAGACCCCCAGACCCAGGAGTCTGTGTGCTCCCTGACAGTGGGAAACGAGACAATGCCAAACATGACGCCAGAGATGCAGCTTGAGGTAAAACATTTCGGTTCTTGGATAAAAATGCAAATTTTCACGTGACGGTATAATTTCATTGAATAATCCATATTTAATTTTCTTTTTTTAAATTCTGTTCTCCATTGTAGGTTCTTCATTCGGCCTTACACATGTTTGACATGATCGAGAGTGTCCTGGCAAGAATTGAAGAAATCATTGAAGCAAAAGATAAGCCCTGAGTCCCAGCAGCCTACAGAGCAGCTCAGACTTTCTCTGTTGACGCCGCTTACCATTGTAGGAAAACTGAAACCGTTCCCTGTTCCTTCCCAGCTCAAGTATGACAGCAGTGAAAAGTGAATTAATTGGTATGCGAATGGCTGAACTTGTAAGGAAAGCCCATTTTAAAGGTCAAGAGCACTTGTGAGTCTAGTTCCTAGTGATCTTTTAATGTTTATGACAAGGACGATGTGATATTTTAGTCTTCATGGAAATCCACCAAGACTGCTCTCTCAAAAATGCAATTTAACTGATATTTAATATATGGCTTGAGCAAAGCTATGTTGTATGTTGAGGGTTTTTATACTAGAAGAGTTTTATTTTTGTCTAAGGTGTCTATTTACCATTCCCAATTTGTGGATTTCCTTATTTTGGCTAATTTCCACTTCGGTGTTCTACGCCAACCTTTATTTAAACGTTTCCCACACCAATATCTGTTCACAATAAAAAAAGCCAGCTATTATAACTGGAAAAGCACCTAAAGTTTGAGGTCACACAGCAAAATGTTTAGGAGCATGTTTGAGTCAAATTGGGACACTAAAACCCTGAGTTAGATCACAATGATGGATGATCAAGATGTTCCGTTTATAAAACGCCAGCATTTCTAAATACAATAACAAATCATGAACAGTGCTTTAATACATCATTCATTCTAAAAATAAAAATAAATAAAAAGTACTACAAAAAAAAACCTATAACAAGTACCAAACACTGTGTTACAAAAAAAACTAATAAAAGGTTACAGGACCATTCATACAATGTGCATGACGAACCACAACCTTGGCTGGTGTGGGGAACCTGGACAGAACCCGAGTCCACACACCCGTCAGTAGAGCCACCTCAGAGGCCAGTGAAGAGCGGGTGTTGCAGGGCCTGTTGAGCTGTGATGCGTGTGGCCGGGTTCAGGTCCAGCAGCCTCTCCAGCAGGTCGTAGGCCTCGTCGGGCACCTGGTTCCAGCCCCGCTCATCCCGGACCTCCGCTAGGTTCTGATCGTCCCCTGCCGGGTCAGCGGAGACGGGGCCGTCCCTGTAGCCACGGGGCGTGGCCTCGTCGCCCGGCGCCGCCCTCGTCCCTCTCAGTGTTTCGCACAGCGTCCTCAGGTCCTGGCGGGGAAGCTCACGGCTGCACACCACCGATTTGCCTGTGGTTGAGTAACGTCAACAGGCACGGTCAGTACTACTGGCTCTGGGTTGAGTAATGTCAACAGGTCAGTACTACTGGCTCTGGGTTGAATGACGTCAACAAACACGGTCAGTACTACTGGCTCTGGGTTGAGTAA
>JACXGK010001131.1:0-66103 GCA_016801125.1 Novumbra hubbsi | reverse complement strand
CTACTGGCTCTGGGTTGAGTAACATCAACAGGCACGGTCAGTACTACTGGCTCTGGGTTGAGTAACGTCAACAGGCACGGTCAGTACTACTGGCTCTGGGTTGAGTAACGTCAACAGGTCAGTACTACTGGCTCTGGGTTGAGTAACGTCAACAGGTCAGTACTACTGGCTCTGGGTTGAGCCTGCTAGTGAACCGCATGGTGACCACCCCTGACCTACATCACGCCCTCGCCGAACAGCACTGGGGAGGAACGCTTCCACATGTATGGTAAACATCCAACGCTCAGTTTGTTACAGCCTGGATACTGGCTGATACGGCCCGTTTGTGTCGCATAGATGTATCATTATGTTGGTGCAGGAAACCTGAGAAATTCTATTGTGATCAAGTTGGGGAAAATATCATATTCATGGTATTCCAGATATTCTGACCTTTACATTTAAACACTCTTATTCTGCTGTTATTAGCAGCAGACTGGTGAGATGAAGGTCACGGACATGGCTACGCACCAAACTTCCTTGCAGCCTGGATGGTTTCTCTGGAGCCTCGGATGGTCATGATCTGCGTGAGAGCAATGAGGTCGTCGCTGGCTTTGAAGAAGGGGTACCTGCCACTCAGAAGGGCCAGCAGAATCACCCCAGCCGACCAAACGTCTATGGCTGCAGGAGACAGGAGAGACGCCAACATTAGCAAGTGGACCGCAAAACCAGATCCAATGTAATTCTGACGTGCGATACAGCGATGACAGGGGTATTCGCTGAAGGGGCAAACGGTATATAAATACACGGCCAACCCCAGATCCGACCACACTCGACCATTCACAATTGTGACGAATGGCGTCCACCGTGCAATTACTACGCTTAGGGATTCAACCTAGCAACATTCTGATAACCGGTCAGCTTGGCCATCTGCCAGCGGTGTGTCTCTGGGAACGGGGGCCTTTTCCCCGGGTCACACCTACCTGTTCCCTGGTCGGGACACTTGGTCAGGACCTCTGGGGCTCTGAACCCCGGGGTGCCGGCCCGGGGAGCCACCTGCTGCTTCCTGGACATGCAGACGTTGCAGACGCGGTCGGTGGCGTAGCAGCTGCAGGCGAGGCCCAGGTTGACCGCGGGGGTTGTCTTCTGGTTGGTTCTGACGGGGGTTCTGACGGGCAGCGGCCGCCGGTGGGCGGATACCAACCTGCGATTGGCGGGATCCTCTGTTTTGGAGGGTTTCACCAGCTGGAACGAAGCAGAGGAAGGGATTGTATTCAGTGGGCCACTTCCAAGTTGCGTGCGTGTGTTTAGAGGCGAACGCGGTGGTGATTGGTGTAAGACGGTTGTCAATCAAAGCATGTTGTGAATATAACCGAGGTCAGAGCCGCAGGAGTGGACGAAAACAGGCTCCTACCTCTATTGTCGGGTCAATGGTTTTGGTCGGAGTGGGGGCGCAGCTGTTCAGGTTCCTCTCTCCGAACACAGCCCGAGGCGTTCTACACAGATCTGACAGGTCCTGGCCAAAGAAAGGGGTTCACACGTCATCGTGACATGCCACCGTAATACACAGGCAGCAGAAATACCACACTATGTCAATGTATATGCCTGACTATCGCAACTCAGCACAGTGGCCGACGTTGTTCCCTGTTCACAAGTCATAAGTCTTAACCCTGAGTATCCTGGCGAACGTGGAACCCACTGCCCTGAGGGCCGCGCCCTACAAGCTGAAGTACACAGGATGTCCACAAATGAATAACACAGTGCAGGAGGTAGACCCAGTGCAAACACCTTGGTGTTTTTAGAGCGGGTGGAGGAAGTAACTGTGGCAGGCAAGACCCTCTTAGCCGTTGGTTTGGTGGTGGAGGAGGAGGAAGAAGAGGTGGAGGAGTGAGGTGCTGAGGTCTTTGGCCGTGAGAGTGGCTGTGGTGGGGAAATGAGGGAGGTGGTGTCTGGTGGTGCCCGTTTCCTATTTGAGGTCTCTGGTTTCCCCACAGAACCCCCACCCTTCTGGGTCTTCTGTTTCACCACCTTCAGCAACTCCATCTGGGTGTCTGCTGTGCCCTGTGCCAAACCAAAGTCCACCAGGGCAAACCTGCAAAACACCAAGAGAACAGTGTTTTTGCAAGGTATGAAAAGCTTTCTTGGTTTTGTTTAGGAGAGTGTTGCTGATGGGACACATCTTCTAATGCGGCTAGTCTTCCTAAGGTCCAAGATCTCAGGACCTGATTGGCAAATTATTTTTAGAAGAGTATGTGTATGTTTGCGTATGAGTGCATATGCAGTAACAGTCAAAAGTTTAGACACCTACACATTCAAGAGTTTTCCTCTTTTGTACATTGTATAATTTTAGTAAAGACATAAAAGCGATGAGACAACACATGGAATCAGGTCGTAACCAAATAAACCCCACCTTGTTAAAACACAACTGAAAGACATTTAGGAAAAAAATCCCAGAACAAATTACTTTTAACCAGGCCAACAGGTTAATTGAAATGCATTCCAGGTGACTACCTCATGAAGCTGGTTAGGAGAATGCAAAATATGTGCATTCAGGCCTTACCTCTTCTCCACGTGGTTGTATAGAAAGTTAGTGGGCTTAATGTCACGGTGGATGATGCCAAACTGGTGTATGTGGCGTAAAGCCTTCAACAGATGGTAGATGTACTGTCGCACATCCTCGAAACTAAGCAGGCCAATGACGTCCTGAAAAAGACATTCACAACACATTGTTGATGCACAGAAGAAAAAATAAGCATGGAATACCAGGCAACAACACGACAGTAAGTACGAGGTAAAGTCAGACAATTTTGGCTGTGTGTGTGTATGCAGACCTACCAGTCCCTCCCCTAGCCTCAACCAAACAGCCAATCTCTGACCTACAGTGTTGACTCACCACAAAGGTTTGGTGCTCCATGTAAGGCATAACGATCACACAGTGGTCATCCTGCCTGAAGCAGTAGGTCACGCCCATTACATTTTCCCGCCCTCTACGAGAGCAAAACAATCACACAGTGAGAACAGCGTAGCATCAAAACGAACACAGCACAAATCTTTTTCCACATCTACGGGTTGAAATGTTGCAGGGGCCCGCGTTATAAAGTGTGGGTGCAAACAACTACACCTAAGAACTTGTTTCAAATATGTATATAAGAAAAAAGGAAATTAACCATTACAAATACAAACAAAATGGGTGCTTGAATTTTTGTGGTAGAATGCCGGGGTCTCCAACTCTGCGTCCTGGTTGTTTTGATTCCACACCTGATTCTACTAATATGCAGACAGTTAATGAACTGAACGAGGCCGCGTATTCATGTGGTTGGAGTGAAAACAACCAGGAAGTAACTCTCCAGGAGTAGAGTTGGAGAAACATAAGACGTACAATAAAATAGCAACGTAAACAGAGCCGGCAGCGCGTGTCGTACCCGGCCACTGTGAGACACTGGAGCTCCGCCGCGATCCTCACGGGGTGACTGGTCGGGATGAGGTGTTTCAAGGCAAACTTCTCCTTCCTCCCATCGGCCATCTGGGCTTCACCCAGGTACACTGAACTGAATGTACCTGTCGATGGGAAAAACATCTTTGGTTTGAGGCAAGCAAACGTGCATAGATACATGGCTGTTTTGGCCATCGCTGTGCACAGAAGGGATATTGGTTTGCATTTGAATTGTACATGTCACCGTTGACCTTTGTTTTAGCCCCCTCACCTCATGTCTACCCCCAAGGGACTTTGTTCAGTCACATACTTACATGGTCTCTTCTGTCATTGCTATGCCAATTACTCAACAAACCCCCCCGCTATTTGCTATAAAACTTCTGAAAATCAACAGCTATAATCGTTAGCCACACACAAATGTATTCAGATAAATGAAAAATATATTTTGCACCTTCACCGATTTTGTCTCTGATGTGAAACACAGTGGAGAGCTGAGGAACGGCCTCATACAGGTACTCAATGTCCATCTCCACGTCCTCTGCAGGACAACAAGTAACAGCATCATGTACAACATAGAAAAGAGGACATTTTCATTACTCTTGGGGAAAAAAACTATTGCTTGTTTTTGGATGACACTCACTGGATACTTTTCTCCTTCCATTGTTCTTGCAGACTGATGGAATTACCTCCATTTGATTAGAGGTGTGTGGATCTAGCCGAAATGACAGATGATAATTATGACACGCAGGGTGACAGTCTTAGGAGTGCTAACCACCTGCTTACAACGCTAGATCCTATTATACTCAGGGGCTATTTAGGAAACATTATTAAAACGAGCATTTTTATACTGTCGCCAGCTAGTCCCATTGATACACTACTATCATTGGTTACTACTTGTTAACCCATTGATGTCAATATGGACGGATCATTTCCTTTAATACATCTGTACTCTTGAGGTTACTAGACATGTAAATGTAAAGAAAAGTTTGGTCAAAGCATTTTGTGTACAATGAAAGGTTTTCATTATTAGTTGTCGCGTACAACTAAAATGACTAGAACAAAGAAAATATCAACATCATTAGTCACAATACAACTTTAACTAATGAAAGTCAGCAAGCCTCCAGCTTGTATAGCTACAATCTACAGTAGCTAATTAACGTAGACATTCCTGTAAACATTGATATTTACGTTAGCTACCTAGCATGAGCTTGTTTAGCAACTGCACACCAACTTTGGAAAACGAACATACTGTAAAGCCAGCTACATGAAAGGTTAACAAACGTACCTTTATTGTGTAAACGAAATCCGATGAGCCAAATGCAAGACTCTCAAAGATAATTTCATAACAAAGGACAGTCTTACATACTGCAATTTATTAAAAAAAAACTAATCCAGCAGAGTGCTTTCCTAACTCATTCTCCGCCAACAAACTGCGCGCTAAAACTGACGCACAACTACGTTTGGCGTGACACGCAAACACGTATGTTGACGTTCTTGTTTTTTTTTTTACTTAATTGTAATATTAAGTTATACCGAGTTATACACTTATCATATATAATTTAATAAATATTGTGTACATTAAATGTATCCAATTAAATGTACTAGATATATTACATTATTTGAGTCGTTAACTGACAATTGCGACGTTCAAATGACACATTTCCTGTAACAAAGATGAAACATAACCGAATATAAACACAATACATGACAAGTCACATCAAAATATTACATATGACCATGGAATCTATGTATACAATATCTGTAAATACAGTTAAACACCCTATCTGTAGTCTGTGTGAGCTAGTGTTTACAATCAATGAAGAGTATACAATGACTCGGCATGGGTTCAAAACCCTCCTGTCTATCCAACCCTGTAACTGCCCCACTCCTTAAAAACACATTAGAATAATCCATCAAATATCCCAAGGAATGTCTCCACTTCATTGGAGTTGTCCTTGGTTCCAAACCTGCAACAGTGAGGATTAATGCAATCAACATCAATTATTCAGTAGCCATTAATGATACATTGGAAGCTTTCGTTAGCATAAATCAAAAAATAAATAAATAAAAATAAAATCAGTGTGTTGTGCCTCCCTACCTTCTGTCAGTCCCACTGTCTGTGTTCAGGGTAGTTGTCTTTGTAAAAAAATCAAACCGCCCAGCCAGTGGATCAAAGCTTGTGTCAGTCTGCTTTTGGAATGAGGGTGGTTCTTTCACCGGGGGTTTGATGAAGGCCCTCTGCAAAAGGATTCAGAGGTGGTGTCTTTCAGTATGCGTCTTCTGATGTACATTTAAACGTGCACATTTTAACACGAGGTTGCCATGGAGTTACTCACTGGGGCCTTGATGCCAAAAGGATTCCAGGGTGCAGAAGGCAGGAGGCTGGGATGTTGGACTGGGATGTGGAGGTCCTTATTAGAGTTGTTGTCTATTTCTATCAAAGGGACGACTGGTGAGGTTGACCTGAGGCACCAAAAATTAGGTAATTTTAAAATAATGATATACAGTGTTAATTTATTATAAAACAGAATACATAAATAAATAAATAAGAATGAATGCATTTACACTGCTAAAAAACAATGAAGGGAACACGTTATCATCAAAGTATAACACAGAGTAATTTAAACGGGGCCAGAGTGTTTAGGCAGTTCGTGGATAATAAAGACACTGATGCCCTTGACTGGCCCTCACATTCCCCAAGTGTTCCTTAAGTGTTACCTGAAGTTTTGGGATTTCATAATAAGCTAAACTCACCGGTGTGTGGTACAGGACATCAGAAAATGGGATTTGGGTTGAACACAAGTGGAAAGAAGTTGTGTCGAGTGACCTGAAAACATTCAATAAGACTTACTATTATTTCCATCACCTATAATGCACTTACAAAACCCATCTCAAATACCAGCATGTTCCAACGGTCACTGTTACCTTCTGGCCTGTCCTGGTCTAGGTCCCCCCCCTCAGAGTCAGCTACAGCAGTGCGGGAAATCTCACTGGCACGCATCAAGTTGTCGTCATCAAAATCCTCCCAGCTGTCCCATTCGTCTCCCAGGTCAAAGGTCGATGAGAGAAATCCGCTGTCATCAGTTAAGTCTACCATGGCACTCGAGGAGTAGGACATGCTAAGGGCTTGGGGGTTGATGTGGGAAGTGCTGGTCTGGCCATGGGGGGTGCTCTGAGGGTAACCTCTGCTCTGGGGGGTGCTCTGAGGGTAACCTCTGCTCTGGGGGGTGCTCTGAGGGTAACCTCTGCTCTGGGGGGTGCTCTGAGGATAACCTCTGCTCTGGGGGGTGCTCTGAGGATAACCTCTGCTCTGGGTTTGCTGAACTTTTTGAGGAAGGTTGTGGCTGAGGGCTCCTCCATTATAACCACTGGGTTTTATTGACAAGGTAGTGTCTTAAAACAAAAGAGGATTTTAAGTGAGAAGACATATGAAAAATAACATTAGGGCAAGGGTTGTGGTGAATGAGAAGACCTACCTCGTGACTCCATGGGGGTTTTAAGAGGTGGAGGTTGGTCTCCCATTATCTGATACATGTCTTCCAGGGAGTCATTATATTCTGCCGAAACAAAGGATTTCACTACTCTCAAGTGTACATGAATGATCATTCCTCCATTATTCCACACCGCTGTGCTAAAACTGAACAGAAGTGAGACGTTGGAGAAGCATTCAGACACTAAACACACCACGGCCACTGGTCTCAGGACACGCCATCTCTCGGGGGCTTGCAGAGTCCTCAACCGACTCCACACTGCTTGGTCTTGCGGAGACAACATACGTATTCACTTCATACCTTCAAAGAGACGTTAAGAAAAGGTGAGGACTGTGTGAGGCACAGTTTGTGTTAGTAAGTGTGTGTGATGAATGGGAGGGGAACATGTACCCGAGAGCAGCAGGCAACTTCGGCTTTGCTGTGTAACAGAATTGCCGGACGTTCCCAGCCTCGTCGCCGCCGCCTATTTTAACCTGAAAGGTTAAGGCACGGGGCAGATGAAACACAAATTCAGGTAAAACTTGTATCTCAAAAAGGCACACGCTCAGTTGAAATCAGGTCGAAGGGTTTCTATTTGAAGGGACTGCCGTCGTGACGGTCACCTTGAGGCGTTTGACTGGCGTCTCCTTTAGGGAGTCACTCCTGGTCTTCAACTCCTGGAGATGGGACGAGAAACTAGAGTGCTGATTCCCAGGCTTTTTCAGAAACACCGGCACCCCACTTTTACCTGGGAGACACACAGGTGGGAAGACAATTCAAATACACCCTGAAAACACTGAATCAACATTTGACTGATGGAGGGAATAGACCATTTCTTAGGGCTTGTCTCACAGCATTCATGGCCACACTGGTCCTTGTTTTTGCAGAAGTGGTTACATTGTCTTTTGCCTGAATCTGGTTGTGAGGAACCTTCATTCCAGTGACCACCCCAAAAAAAGACAACGCAAGTTTAGTTAAACACCACAGCTTATTAAAAAGAATGTATGTGTTACAGTCTCCAAGTACAAGTACAACTGTAGGTATATTTAAGACATGATAATGTATTACATCAGCCTACCGGTTTCTGTGGCACAGATGGACATGAAGTTTCTCTTCAGTGGTGCAGCCTGTTTTTCCTGAGATGTTAGCTTTGCCCTCTTTGTTCCACCCTGTTCTGGCTGCAAGATGCTGTGGGATTCAGCCCCATACCTCTTTGGTCCAGAATAGAAGGCACTGAACCTCTGCTGAATGTCCAAACCCACTGCAGAGAAGATCTCAATGTATTTATTACACAAAACGTAGTATGTTTACTTTTCACCATTCTCGCTGAAATAATTTGACCATGACTTTGTTGGTCAGCTGCCTGACCATATTCTGAGCT
The DNA here is from genome assembly GCA_016801125.1 of Novumbra hubbsi. Lineage (NCBI taxonomy): Eukaryota > Metazoa > Chordata > Actinopteri > Esociformes > Umbridae > Novumbra > Novumbra hubbsi. The sequence goes on along the minus strand of JACXGK010001131.1, from coordinate 57,843 downwards.
GATGAGATTCACGCTGATCTCCTCTCCGTTTGAAGCTTTTGCCACGTCGATCTTCTTTGACCAGCTACCTGACTTCAACAGCATCAAGTCTCTGAAAGACCAGACAATAAGACGGAAGTTATCCCCTGTGTCCTTCTACCCAGCTCTCGTTTGGCACTGTTCTATTTTGTTCCTCTACGATTGTAGGACCTTTACTCAAAGCTTGCAGACATAATGCTTCATAACTTGTTTTAAGCACATATGATTCCCTTGTATCTCACTTGTTAAGGAAATTGTGTTTGTTGTGGCTCTGGGTTTGATTCCCATGAGGGCCAATACAAAGAAAGAAGGTTAAGATATTACGATTGGAATGACGTTAGTCTCTAGTGATATGTTTTACGTGCTACCCGTTTGACTTTCAAGGGTGCCTCTAAGCGTGTGTGCATCAGGCCATCAGGGAAACGCCTGTGATCACGTTTCTCTGACCGTTGTTCCTCCTAATCTCACGTGAGTTTCTGCAGGAACACCACATTGTTGTCAGAGTCCCCGATGATCATGGTGACGTAGTGGTGATCCGGAGCGGTTCTCCTTGACAGCAGCTGTTCGTGGTTCTTCACATTCACAGTCACAACAACCTCTGCGGTGGCCGTGTTGTACCTCGGAAGCTTGAACGTGGAAAACGTTATCATTAGTGCTGCAACGATAAACTACACAGTTATAACTTAGAAATAGTCCACCATGTGCTGTTACCAAATATTGGCACAATAAATAGACCTGTTGCTAATTTAAACACATTTTTCAATTATGTTCGTTCCAACAAAAAAATGAAAGAAAATATGGATTTTACCTGTTCCAAACTAACTTCATATTTGGGCAGATTTATGACAGCCTCTCTGATTTGGTTTCCAAATGGAGGATGTCTGTTGACAATCTACAGAACATAAATGGACCACAGATATGTCCTTCTATTGATACGTGTCGTCCTCGGTTTCAACAAACTGTTCAGGAGGGATGATAAACAATAGCAGTGTTTATGACTGCGTGCCCACCAGTTCCAGTTCCCTGGCGTTGGTCTGCTCTATCCGATTCAAGGTTGTGAGTCCGGCATTCACCATGGCCGTGGACAGAGTTAACCCTGGAACACGGGCAGTTATGTGTGTTACAGCCACGTGAAACTTAAGCATGAGTAGCATCTCACTCATCATTTTCTTATCATACTGAGTCAGGGATTATAATTATATAGTTTAAAGCAACTGTTTTATTTAATTTGTGTAGGAATAATTCATGGTCAGTGGATTTCTATAAAAGGGTCGGTAAATGTTGCTACAATGTTGTACATTAATTACAATTATTTTGCATGAACACATTTTCTATGCATTCGTATTCTTCTTTCTTTACCTATTTTCTCCAGTTGTTTTGAGACGTAGGGGGAGTTCTCCCACAGCTTGGCTCTGAAGCACTTGGCCAGTATCACAGAGTTGAGCAGAGCAGTGAAACCTGTCTTGGAGCGCTGATTTAGAAACTCCGCCAAGCCTTAAGTATTTTAAAACAGAGAAGCATATTTTGTAATAACTGTTTTTCCAAGGTACAATGTTTCTAAGACATAGCTCATGCAACTTATCTACTGTCAACAGTGAAAACTTACATCTGCTGATTCGAACACCATTACGGAAGATTTTCCCTGTGTCCTGTGTGAGTCCAAATTCCTGGATAGGAATAGATCCGAACTGGGCCTGAATCAAACTGATAGGGAGGGATAGAAGAGAACAGGTGAATCTCCAGTCTTTCATTGATTCCTCGCATGAGAGGAAAACCCCAGGGTTCAAGGATAAACGTTTAAGGATCACCCGAAGATAATACCACATGTGCCATCCACTCAGGCTGGCACATGGCATGGGTCTCTTCTCAACTTACCAGTTCACCTTCATCTCGTTGTTTTTCACCTTCCCCTCCATGGGATACCTGGATCAACAGAAGCCAAGAAACTCTATGAGCAGTTACGTTTATTGTGTGGCATTTAACTGTCACTAACTGGATTCCACTGTACAGTCTGTCACTCACTGTATTCCACCGTACAGTCTGTCACTCACTGTATTCCACCGTACAGTCTGTCACTAACTGGATTCCACTGTAAAGTCTGTCACTCACTGTATTCCACCGTACAGTCTGTCACTCACTGTATTCCACCGTACAGTCTGTCACTAACTGGATTCCACTGTAAAGTCTGTCACTCACTGTATTCCACCGTACAGTCTGTCACTAACTGGATTCTACTCAAACCTGATGGTGATCCGGTTCTTGTCCTTGTTCAGCGTGTTCAGGGTTCTCTTCTCGTTTACTCTCAGCTGCACATCAGCAAACTCTCGGCCCTTCACCATCAACTCTATCTGTGTTAGGAGGAGCCAGCTTCCGTGTTTATGTCATCAGGAACATCTATTCTATTCTAATTTCCTAAGTAGCCTACAACTCCACAAACAACACTGCCCCAAGACATAACGGGAACACAGAAATACCTCAAAGGGAGTCACACCTACCAGTTCAGGTAAGGTCTCAGTGCCAGAGACCTTGTTGAACTGCTTCATGGTGTTGAACGCCACACAGTACCTTGCCATTAGCCTGCCAGCCTCTGGGGTGAGGGAACACAATGACATGATTCTAGAAGAGAACTGACCTGGAGCTGAATGGCTTTGGGATGGGGGGGACATGTAAGAGATTTCCATCCGTATTACTGAGTCTCAAACAATATATACATGCTTCATAAATCGTCAGGCTCTTTCTCTTAACCTGTGGCTTTTATGTTGACGTCCTCGTCCATGGAGATCAGACCAACAGAGGACAAGGAGTTGAGGTTCTGTAGACAAAGCTCTGGACCGAGGCAGGGAAAGATTCTACGGTTACTACACAAACGCATTATAGAAATGCTCTCTCATTTCAAATATCCCATGCATCTGATGAATACAACAAAAAAGCCATGCCTTGCAATTTGGCTTCAATTCCACATCGGTCCAGGTCAGTGGAAAAACCTTCAATAAAAGTAAAGACAGCATGATGTTTTCTAATCTCCCCATGTCTTTTGAGCAACTGTTGAGACTATGTCGTAAATACAGGGTAAACACAGGACAAAACAATAACTGTAATTAATCAGCATCCATTCCAATGCTGCATTAGCGCTGTACAATAATAGGGTAATGCTAACATACTCCGGTGTGTATCTCCTCCACTGACCATAGTGTTTGGGGTTCTTCAGGGCGCGGATGTAGAGGAACGTGGATCGGATCCAGTCCAGGGCCATGTTGACATCCGAGATGGTGTGGAGGACAACCTCAGCGTTCAGATGCTCCACCAGGTGGGTGTGCAGGCTGTGTCATCACCACAGGTATCATCATCCCCATTATCACAGGTATCATCATCCCCATCACCACATATATCATCATCCCCATCAACACAGGTATCATCATCCCCATCATCACAGGTATCATCATCCCCATCATCAGAGGTACCATCATCCCCATCATCACAGGTATCATCATCCCCATCATCACAGATCATCATCCACATCATCACAGGTATCATCATCCCCATCATCACAGGTATCATCATCCCCATCATCAGAGGTACCATCATCCCCATCATCACAGGTATCATCATCCCCATCATCTTAGGTATCATCATCCCCATCACCACAGGTATCATCATCCCCATCATCACAGATCATCATCCACATCATCACAGGTATCATCATCCCCATCGTCACAGGTATCATCATCCCCATCATCTTAGGTATCATCATCCCCATCACCACAGGTATCATCATCCCCATCATCACAGATCATCATCCACATCATCACAGGTATCATCATCCCCATCATCTTAGGTATCATCATCCCTATCATCACAGGTACCATCATCCCCATCACCACAAGTATCATCATCACAGGTACCATCATCCCCATCATCACAGGTATCACAACAACTGAAGATAACACAAAGTTAGGTGGGATGAGGCTGGTGGGGTCTCGGTGGTGTTTGAGTTACCTGCTCTCAATGACTTCCGCTCCGTTCATGAACCGCGTGTACTCGTCCCTGGTTTGAGTCTTGGTCATGATCACCGCGGTCGCCGACGTGTCAAACTAGACGGGGGGAGGGGCAACCAAAGGCAGAGCTGCGGGTCACTGAGGCGCCGGACGTGCCGGGTGGAGTCTGGGACTAGAGGGCGTGTCGGTGCCGCGTACCTGCGGCCGGCCCGCTCGGCCAATCATCTGCAGCATGTCGGCCTCGCTGTACTCCCGGCAGGCTCCCCCAGCGTAGTGAGCCGTGGACTTGATCACCACCAGGTGGGCCGGCAGGTTCACCCCCATGGCCAGGGTGCTGGTTGTAACTGAGACATTTCGCCAAAAACTTCACACAAGGTTTTTTCAGTGCTTCATGTGATATAAACATGCGCCATGGAAACGTGAGTGTCTGGGGGTTTTTATAGTAGGAGGGCAAGGTAACTGCTAAAGGCTGTGGTCAATGTAAGCATTTCCTGTGCGTGGATGTTGAGGAGCTTTTCCATGTTCATCTATATCCTGGTTCTACAGCAGGTTTGACAACTAGGTTTGGCATCAGGCCAAAACACTGCAATTAATGGTCTTAACTACACATGTAACATATATTAGTACACACAGAAGTCAGTTCATCATTTGGATCTTATTACACTTATGAAATCCAAATGTTTTTGTCCAAATATGCTCAAAATCATTAGCATGCTAGCAAGAGTAAATTTTGGCCTCAAAAAGTGTCAAAAGAAAGGTGGATCAGGAGACTTGGGGAAACTCATTACTTTGTTACAAGTAGGACTTTTAGATAAGATGATTTAAAAAATCATTCCCCCATTTATTTTTAATAGGAAAACCATTTTTCTACCAAAACATTGGAGGGATCAAAAGGCTAATATTACGTGGACCGCCTTTTGCACATTTGGTACCACACTGAGTGATATAATGTGTGTAAGTTCGGCCAATGTTCCTGAATGTTCTGAGGGCACCACTTTCCCCTCCATAGCCACTGCTAAGTGATTATTCACACTTAAAAGGTCTGTTTGTTTCACAGCTCTGTTTTGCTTGTTTACAGTGGGTCATTCCATAGGGCACTGCTCATAGAGTGTGTGCTCATATTGAGACATTATCAATGTCTCAGGATTAAAAGCACTAACGTGGCGGCCATTCTAAAAACCTGGTGAAGCTCTTAATAAATGCCTGTGCTAACTCTTAAAGCGCGCATGTCATGGAGAATGGATACTCACAGAGTACAGGGAGGTCTCCCAGGACAAAGGCCTCCTCAATCACCTTCCTGTCAGACACGTCAACCCCAGCGTGGTGGAACCCAACCCCAAATGCCACCAGGTCTGAAACAGAAACAATGGACTAGTGGTATCACACTCACAAACTACTCAATTCAATAAGCAATGTTTGTCTACATGGTGCAAATGGGAAGCACCGACCTCTGAGTTTGAAGTCCAGAAGAGAATTTGCATACTTCATCAGCCTGTAAATCAACCTTGATTAAACCAGATTTGCAATGTATAACCTTAACCGATCTGTAGAATGAACGGCAAAGTAGCGGCACAAACCGTTGTTTGTGCTCACTGCTCATTATGAACTTGGCATCCTTGGCTAGAACAGCAGCTGCTTGCTGAACTCCCTTCCTTGTGGAGCAAAACTGCAAAGAAAACATCCTAACTGTCAAATGTAGCATCACTTACTGAAAAGCATAAATATGGTACCGGTCACAATGACATTTGAGTGACGCAAAAAGACTCCCTCACAACAAGTGTTGGTTTTTGGTCCGAGTAGGTCTGAATGATGTTGGCCATCTTGTAGTTGAGTGACAGGTCAAACTTAAACTCCGTCTGGTTGCTGCTGCAGGGGAAACCCAGGACAACCTTCCTCAGCTTCACCGGTCTGTGACTCTCATCCATCTCCAGGCTGGTAGCAGGACCCTTGCTGTCACACAGCCAGTCTGCGATCTGCCACGACGGACCATCAAACACAGGTGAGGACAGCAAGCTTCTTCACAATGGTGTCTAATGATAACCAGTCAATTCAAGTGGTCTCCTCCTCTCCTTCCTTACTTCCCCACTACTACTGAAATTGACAAAGACACATAAACATCACAACAGGTTTCAGATTAACAGTGATGAACCAAAGGAGCGGAGGCTAGGAGAGGAGGCTAGGAGAGGAGAGAAGGGAGTTCCTTTAGAGTGTTCTCATACTGCCTGTGCTGTGAATTCCCTCTTCTTGGCCCCTCGGCCACTTACATCCTTTATATTGGGTATGGTGGCAGAGACGGCCACAAATCTCATAGGGGGGTCCTTCTTGTCGGCCTCGGTGGCGCGGCAGACACGGACTGCCTTCATCCGGCTCACCACCACCTCTAGGGTCGCTCCGCGCATCTTGTCCTTCACCACGTGGACCTTGAGAAGACCAAGAGGCACAACGCACGATTGTTCATGTATTTTAACAGGACCTGATAGTGAACAGACCAGTGCACTACTGAACACAATAACATGACACGGTCACGGTCTTTGTGAGAACGTTTGGGCTTGGTTATTTGGTCAACGGTCGCGGTAACACCCGAGGGAGTTTTAAAACGGAACACACAGTACTTGGTCTTATCAACTGACCTCGTCAATGAGAAGGAGGCGCACTAACTGTAGCAAGCAGTTATCCCTCCACCTCCTGGTCATGCTGTCCCATTTTTCCTGCGAGGAACATAAATATTTTACTTTACTTTATCATCCCTAATGACTGCTGAAGTACACGGTTGGCCAGTTCCCTACTACACAATGTGACCGCCTGCACCCAGCCGTGCAACCAATCCCGATCCAGCTCTACACAATGTGACCGCCTGCACCCAGCCGGGCCACCAATCCCGATCCAGCTCTACACAATGTGACCGCCTGCACCCAGCCGTGCAACCAATCAAGATCCAGCTCTACACATCAATCACACAAGCCGTCACTCCAAGTCAGCTCCGGTCGGCGGAGAGCAGAGCGGTTTCTTCGTCTGTGCTGTGGTCCTCAGCATCTGGCCATCTGTACGCCATACACTAACAGGACTAGAGCCACCCCCACTAGCCACCTCCGAACTGTTAACTAAACAGCGGCATTGATTTACATTTGTTTTAAATGACCACCCCTTCCTGTTTGCCCCATACATACAACACCTGTAAAGACCCTTAACCAAACAGAAAGGCCCAAAATACTGAAACAGAATGCTGTGTGACATGATATATGCCGTAGACGGGAACCGAGTGTGTCTCACCGGTGTGGTCATGATGACATGGGCTTCCTGAATCTCAAAGAAGTCATCAATTTCGGTGTCTCCGGTCAGCTCCATGCAACTCAGGCCTAGAGGCCCGAATTTCTTCTTCCAGTCCTCAAAGCGCTGGCTGCATAGGGCTTTGATGGGAGCCACTGCAGAAGACATCATTATCAATCAGTCGCATCTTACAGTTCAAATTTGCCAAATCCTTAACTGACCATGCGTCCTTACTGTACACAGCTTTGACATTTGTCCAGGGCTCTGTGGACTCCATCAGTAGGCGAACGATGGCCAACTCGAAGAGAACCGTCTTACCGGAACCAGTAGGAGCACATGCCACAAAGTTCTTACTTGTGTAAAGAACCTGCAAAAGCATTTAGTCCACAGAACTGTAAATTATATGTTTTCTTTATTTTAACCAGATTCTTTCTCTTCTTCTAATTTCCTATTGTCACAATCATGGAATAGCCCCGTTGAAAACACTCCACGGCAAGAGTGGTTGGGTTGAAGATTGAGAAGTGTCTTACAAAGCACATCCCACCCAGTCGTTCTTCTTACGCTGGATCAACCGATACGTTTTCGCCAGGATACACACGCGCTGGAGGTGAAAGCCTTCCCTGGCCAACAACTAAGTCCATGCTTGTGGGCCCCTGACCTACCACAAGGAAATGCCAGAGCGCAAAGGGAGCCATGTCCGACATCCACCTAAGCAGTGATGAGCCAAATTGTGCCACCCACTGATAGACCCCCTGCCACCATTGTTATCCTTTGACCAGGGTGTAGCTGTAGGGAGGGGGTCTGACTGGGGGTCAGTGACAACTGTGCCACTCTGGGGCCCCACAGATATTGTTTTGGTAATAAGGTTCACTGTTTGTATTAACACTGCTTGTGTGCACTTACATCGTCCAAGGCTTTAGACTGGACATAGTTGAAGTAAGGGAACTCTTTGAAGACGGATCGGAATTTTGCAGCTATATCATGTTGATTAAGGAAACTGAAACAGCTTTGTGGACCTAATTTGGTGACATTTTATTACAGAGTTGTACCCTGAAGCTTTTTGCAATAGATACTTGTTATAAAGGATAAGGAAGGATACGAATTTCCAAGACCGGTCGGAGAATTCCGGGCCCAGAAGTACCTGATTTGAAAACAATGAACGTGTGTAAATGTGGTCATACAACAATATCCACTTCGACAGCGAGTCTAAATTCCAGTAAATGGTCATTTTCTGTCAGCCGCAAGGGCACCGGGTGCTCCTCGTCTCGTCTCCTAATCAAGCCCTAACAACCAGTGGCAGCTGCTACCATTGCCAGCCAATCCGAGAACACCACCTGGGCGTGTACATGATTTAGATCAATCCAAACAGCCAAGGTGCTGGGGCCCGGCCTCTGCAGTTCTACCTTGTATGCGAAGGGGCTGCGGCATCATGGGAAGAACGTGAGCCCTCTTTGTCCCCAGGTCCCGTGTCTCCTGTGGGGATCCCGAGGCTGCCGAGGGGCCTGGGCCAGTTATACCGCTCGGTTCTGTCGCCAGCTGGCATGCCGTCCAAGGCTCTGTTGCCATGGAAATCCGATCAAAGGTTTGCTGTGGTCCGGGTTTTTGCTGACTGTGGCCGCTGTACACGTTGGCACCGCTGTTGGCACCGCTGTTTGGCCCTTGACCGCTCTGAGGTTTGAATAAACTGTAATGAGAAAGATATTACTTCGTGATTCAGAACAACGATCGTCAGAGTGCTTTCGGTAAAATCCCAGCTATCAAGGGCTGTGTGGTTTAGCGGTTACAGCTGCTGACCGTTGCATGTGGTTATTTGTTTGCATAGTTTTGCAGAATACAAACATTTTAGCCAAAGTGACCATGATTGCAATTGTGCCCCCGCATTCACCCTGGATTGATTCACAATCAATCGGTCCAGTATATTAAAAATAATATACAGTGTCCTTCACAATTATTCTGTGGTCTCTTGGGAGTAAGACAAAGCTTTTGGCCACAAACACCAAAAGTGGAAAGTAGTCAAACTCAAAGTAATTTACAGACGTGGTCCTGTCTGCGGTATTTAGGATGTTGTCCCCAGTCAGAGGTCCTGTATGCACTCGATCAGATTTTCTTAAATACCTGTCTGTATTTTGCCATTTGTTTACTTCCCTCCAGCCTGAACAGTCTCCCAGTCCCAGCAGCTGAGAAGCATCCCCATAGCATGAGGATCCCATCACTATGCATTACCGCAGAGTCATTTAGATGGCATATCATATGCCTTTCACAAAGGAGGGGTTTCCGTCTAGCCACTCCTAGTGATGGATTGCTGAAGAGAGTTTTCACATCTCTCCAGTACAACTCTAATATTAGAGTGGCCATTTGGTGCTTTGTCACCTTCACAGTAAAGTGTGGGACATATGTATATGTATACGTGTGCCTTTCTGAATCATGTCTAATGAATTGAATATATACGCTTTTTAGATTTTCAATAAATTGACAAATTTGACAAAGTGTGCTTTTCCTTTGTAGTTAAGGGGTGCTGCTGTAGATTGATGCTCAAAAATATATATATTATTAAAATAAAAAAGTGCAGAAAGTGAAGGGTTCAGAAAACTCAATCGTGCCAAACATTTATCTTAATGTGGCTAACCATTCGCAGCCATAATACAATACTGTAATTAAGTGGAGTTGCCCCCTACCTTATATAATCGCGCATATATATTTATTTATTATTATAGCCACCCTAACTCCTCCTTCTTGCACCACAAAGACATGACAGGTATCAAAATGTGAGTCTCACTTTCGATTGCGTTGCTATTGTTTTGTGGAAGGTTTTGTTGCAAGGTTTAGCAAATATTCACGTTCTGTGGCACAAAACATGGCGGGTAGCTAGCCACACTGAACCATGCCACACTGGCCATGCAAACCCCAGACAGAGAGAGATTGGAGAAAAAGCCACGATCCCAGAGTCACCTCTTCACCGTTGACGTTGAGATTAGTGTTTTACGGGTACTACGGGGACTACTTAACTTTCTCTGCAATTTCTCCCATGGACTAGCCTTCATTTCACTGAACAAGAATAGACAGATGAGTGTCAAAAGAAAGTTAATTGTATCTGGCCATTTTGAGCCTGTAATCAAACCCACTGTTGATGAACCTTCAGATACTTAACAGTTGTATTGTTTATTTCATGAGCACAACAGTTTTTAGTTGTACTAACATCATTACAAAAGGGTTTTCAAATTATCACCTTCTGCCAATAAAAAATATATAATTGTATTAGCCAACACAACATGCCGAACGAAACGAAAGACTGATGGTTGCTGATAATTGGCAAGCTACAGTCATTATTTACAACACTAACAATGTCCACACTATATTTCTGATGAATTTGACATTGTTTTAATGGACCAGAAAATATACCTTTCATTTAGAAAACAATGACATTTATATTTTTTCTATGTATATATTTTATAATAAAGGTGTTCCTCGTTAGTATCATATTAATGTCTCACCTTCTACGTAGATTTGGCCTTTGGGTGAAGTCCAGAGAGAAATGTCTCTGCTCCAGCCCATGACCATTCTCTGATGGGGTTTCAGTGTGACCTCCGCTGACCTTGGCGGAATCCAGCAAATTATTTGTGAAGTCTTCCTGAGCCCAGATGGCACACCTGCCCAGGTCACCGGGTTCTGTTCCTCCATCAATGACATTCTGATATAAATTGGTATTCTTGGCTGTGAAACTATCACTGCTCCCTGCTCTTTTCAAAGGCGGCAAGAATTTCCTGGACTTCTGACAGAAACCTGGATTGGATCATTTCCATGGGGGGGTTTGATATAAAGCATGAATCATTGTGATGTACTGGTTGGCAGGGATTTGACTGTAAACGAAATCCTGATTATTACAATGTCGACTAAATTGAAATGGAATTTTGCCCAGTCTCCGTGGAATCCCTAACGTGTAACTTACTAAATGATGAAAGACCCTCTGCCTCTTTCTGGATGTCCTGGGTGTTTGGGATCTGGGAGAGTGACGGAGGGGGTTCCAACTGCCAAGAACTCTGATCTTGGCAAAGTGGCTTTCTGTAGAGAGGACCAAGGATGTAATAATCGAACACACACCACCCCCCAGAGTACGTAAAATAAAAATGAATGGGAACGTGACCGTGAGATGCAGGTTGTTTGTCACTACCCACACTTTGTGGACGATTGGCTTCTCAAAGAACAGGTTATCCAGGGACAAAGTACAGTCTTCGGTGTCCAACATCTCAGTAGACCATGAAGGCTATGCAAATGTTACCTGCAGGAAGTTAGCCTAAACATAATCATACTATTCAACAGACACCTTACAAACAAGGAAAGCCGACACGATGTACCCAAAAGGTAGTAGAGGTTTCCCCTATTTGCTACGCATCAGGAGGTTCGACTTCAATCTTTAGCCTGTTTTCCATTAAATGTGTTTGCTAATAATTATAATATTATTAAATACCACATCGCAGAGGTTTGGGCGTTTTAAGGACTCTGGTGTTTTTCTTAAAAAAGTTGTTGAAGAAAATTCGACGATTGATGGCATTCGTACTGTAATGTACGTTTGGCAAACAACAACCAGATACACTCCCGTTAGTCATTAGCGAGTTAACTAGCTAGCCACAGTATACTCGCTTCATGACAATAAAATATTCAAAATAAGTGTTAAAGTTATATTTAAAACTGGGAGGTGGTGTAGGCAATTCAGCTAGAATTTGTTTACCGCCTACCTGTTATGTATAGTACCACAGTCATAGCTACAGTATAAACCCCATTCCTGAACGTCTGCGAGTTGCGACAAGCTAAAATGTTAATGGGCTAACTTCAAACGATACTGCAAGTTGCTCGATCGTGTACGATAGAGAGGCAGCTAGACTTTTATGTGTTTCACATTTAGAGTTAGTGAGCTAAGCTAGGCTAATTACGCTCAAGGGCTGTATGCGCTCGAGCGCATGCCGCGATCTTCAGCTGGCTGCCTCGTGACAGAACGACGGAGAGTTGTCGTTAACGCTGTCATAGTTCTACCTAAAAAAAATCGCAATCGGAAAAGTCTACGTTCATTCAGATTCGTTACGGAATTGTGAATCGCCTGTACGATGATGAGGGTGAAGGGTTCAATGGAGAGGGGGAATTATGAAATGTTGAACAAGTATAAGAAAACGCTGTACATCGGGTCAAAATGTCCTTACAACGAACCGGTTTATTTTGATGTCATGGGTGGTCAGTTCATTGAGGACTCAGAGTAGTTACAGTACTGCATATTGTTTGAGTATGCACATCTAGCTCCGCTTTTTCCAGAACAGGCGGCATGTCGGCTTTGTTATAGTTTCAGGAAAGGTTATAGCTCTAACGACGTTTTGAGAACCAAAACATTTTAATTATTATATTTTTGATAGACAACGGGGTAGATTTTTATTTCGGTGTCTGTTGAGGAAGGACAGTTGGACCAAACTAATGAGCATTGTTGTATCACTGCTTTTCGTCTAAACACTTATGTGGGTTACCATCGCATGCTAGTGCTTGAAATACTTGAATGACAACTATAACAGTCACCTTGTACGCATTATGAAGTTGCTTAATCCAATATTCTAAGACCTTTGGTCGTGATTTGATTTCTCGTTGTTTGTGCGATTATTTTTGGGGAGTAACTATCCCTAAGAAAGGTGTTGCCAACAAATCCCAAGGTGATCCGGAGAAGGACCCAGAGATAGGACATATATACATCGAATGGAAATGGCAATTTGACGTGACCTTGTTTTCGATTTTATTACAATAACAATTGACAACCTGCTATCGGTACCATCCACCCAATCTACGGATAACTAGGTAGATGATCATCAACTCGGATTTTTCATGCCGCCTCTCAGGGACAAACCACGTTAGATTGCGGGGGAATATTATCACGGTGATACAAATTAAATGAATTTTCATGAAAATACAGTAAAATGATTGCTAACATTTTCAATGGTGTATTGTATTTCTAGTCATACACTCAACAAGTGGTGTGCCATTTATTAAAGCAGTTAATTTGATTCCTTATAGTTAATTTATTCCCTCACAAAAATGGTTTAACCTACGTTGAGCCATCAAGGAAAATGGCGACTGTGGAATGGATGGAAGACGAAAGTGAGCAATAATTCAATGCAACGATTAAAGTGCATATCGTTAGCATTCACACCGTTTAAAGGTAACGTTTAAAGTCTTCTCTAACACTATTTGTATATTTTGGTATTGCTCAAACATATCCGGCGATTTTTGTAAGGTGTTGGTGGAGGTTTTGGTTTTGGTATAGAACATTATGGACGGGGTATGTATTGCAAGCATCCAACAACAGGACGATTTAACGAGAAGTAAAACAAATTTGTAGCTCAATTTACCCCCATAATGACACCGACTAGCTTGCTATGTTGATGCTCTTGAAAGAAAAGGTTGCGCTTGTTTTGGTTTTGCATAGGTAGGCGACAGTGCTGCAACAGACAGCAAGAAAGTTTGAACCATAGAATACAGAACTGTCTACTGCTTATCAACAGTCATAACGTTACCTATCGGTCCTGAATAAGGGGTGATCGCCTAGCATTTTAATATAAAGCATATTCCGATGCGAGATGCTTAGGTTATGGCAGTCTTTGCAATTGTTGTCTTCAAATGTGTATCTGCTCATAGTAGCAAAGCTCACCTCGCTTTTATGGTCATATACATTTATTTCAACTTGATTTTAAATTCTAATTTTAAGTAAGTCTCGAGGGTAAATCTAAAGTGTATTCTTTTCCTCGTCACCATTTCCTTTTCTCAGTGTTTAGCTTGGAGAGGGGAAATGAATATTTGGAGTGCTATCCCGACATTGGTGAGGATAGTATACAAATACTATTTTTATATATATATTATACAAAATGGACTGTCAATTTCAAGTTGTCATTTATTTCTATGTTAACGGTTACCACAGATGACTACTATATTTTAGAAAGGTCAACAGATGACAACCGAATAATTTCCTATTCAAATTCTGCTCTACAAATTTTACTCTACAAATTTTACTCTGATTGCTTTGGTATAACAGAAATATATTTTGGAGCACCTATTAGAAAGGCAAGTTGCACTGAGTTCTTTTGACTGTGCCCTAATAAGAACTAGTGGTGGTGCTAGAGAGTTCTTAAAGGAGCAACGCCATATTAAGATAAAGTGTACCACTCAGATGATTGATGGGGAAAGGGAACTTCTTTCTGATCTGTTTCATTTTCTTTCCTAGAGTTCAGCCACAGACATGTCTGCTCTGACTGACATGGATGAGGAGGAGAAAGATCCTGATCCTGTGATTGACACTCTATGTCTTCTTCAGGATCCAGTGAAAGATCAACTGCCATTGTTTGTGGAAACACTGGACAGGCCTGAGACTTCTCCCCTGAGAGAAAATAGCAGTGTCCTTGATGTTCTCTCAAACTCAAATATCTTGTCTGTGAATGGGCCTTCTTCACACCAAACCTTCGAATCAGATGAACTCAACAGCTTGTCGACAGACAAAGAAGAAAAGAGTATTACTCAGCTAAAGAACGTGCAAGACATTGACACTACAGGGATATGGGGTTTCGATGTGGAATCTTCTGAGAATTCAATTGATAATTTTGAAGGTCCCCTAAACTGGGACCCTCAGAGAGAATTCATGCAATTTCTATGGGACAACCATGACGATTCTCCTGTGGAGGAGCAACCAAAGGCAGATCCTCCCCCAAATAACCAAAGGAGAAGAAAACGCAAAATGGACATGGTAGTCATGGTAGATCCCTCTGAGGAGCTCTGCTCTGATTCAAGCCTGAAGTCAACAAATGACTTATTTGAGGAGGATGAACAAGAAGAAACTGTTACCGTCAACAAAGTCCGCTCATTACGAAAACACTCTAAACCCCAATCATCCACAGGAGTGAAGAAGGCACCATATCCCAATGGAACTGTAGAGGCCATAAAGCAAATTATCTTTAGCGCTCCGGCCATAAATTCGCGTGAGACTAGCGTGGCTCACAGCCTTACGCCACAGAAGAGGACGGCCTCCTCTGCGGAAAAGGAGCCTTTGTTTTATCCCTGCACAAAATGTACCATCAATTTCAAGGAGAAGAATCATTTGCATCGGCACATGAGGACTCACACAGATCAGCCCAGTCCGATCAACATGCCAAAGCCTTTCATATGCAGGGAGTGTGGACAGTCTTTCCGTTTTCGCAATTCCCTTCTTCGGCACATGACCACACACCAGGAAAGGAGAGAGAGACTCATCGAGGAGATCAAGGGCATGAATGAATTGAAGGACGAGGGCACGGATGCAAGGCTACAGTGCCCCCAGTGCACCTTTGGAACAAATTGTCCGAATACTTTTGTTCAACATGCCAAGACTCATGAGAAGGATAAGCGGTACTATGACTGTAAGAAGTGTAACTACATGGCTGTGACAGTGTTTGAACTAGAGAGACATGTAAACAAAGAGCATAGTCTTTGTAAAAAGAGAGAAGAGCCCTCAGAGAAGTTCAAGTCTAAGGAAGACAATGAAATGCCTCATTCATACTCATGTAACATTTGTTCTTATGGCACCTCAAGCAAAAAGGTCTTCAAAAATCATCTTGAGATTCGTCATAATCAGACATTTGAGGTATATGAAAAAAAGGAGTGTGAACAACCACGTTCTGAGAAGCATTTCTCCATTAGAAAATCCCAGAAAGTAGATCCAATATCTTCAGAGTTGACATCAAAATTCTCTGTAAAAAAACAGGCTTTTAGAAAAAGAACCGATTTGCCTTCCGATTCAAATGACATTTCTGATCTTTTCAAAAAGGATAAGATTGTTCATAGAGTTAGTAGAGGCTTTAAAACCCAACCCACAGAGTCAAAACTTGACAAGTCAATAAATAATTTATTGTCTCGGCAAAAACGTGACAAGCAGAAGAATGACAAAATGGATGTCACTGCAGGTTTTTCTTTTGTAGAGAAGACAAATGGGGGGATTAGTGATTTTCAGAAAATACCAATTCTCCCTCAAATGGCCGCAAACATTTGTTGGCATCTAATTTGGAGAATAATATCTTAAATTCTGGCCATGATTCCAGTTTAAGTGACAATATTAGTGCAAACCACAACAGCAAGAATATTTCTAAACTTGTTGTGAAAAAGTCTCCTTCCAAAAGAAAAATGTCTACCCCTTATCGCAATACTGTTGACCAGGACTCTTGCTTCATTTTACCAAAAAACCTGCAAAGTCCAAAGATGCAAAATATTGCAGAGGAGATGGAAGAGCAGGATAACGAGGAAGACTTCCAATATAGTGACTATGACACGGCTGCGGACTCAAAAATTCTTGATGAAAGTGAAATAAAGCAGGAAAACCTCTACATTGGTAAAATGAATTCCTTTAGCAGAAGAGTGTCCCTTAGTGGAGTCCCGGGAACATCTGAAGACCTGTTTGAGAGAGGCCAAGAAAGACTGTTACAGAAGACCGTCAAAGAAGAGTCAATTGAAACACAGGTCTTTGGAGAGACCATGGAGTCCCGTTCTGTTCTATTTGGCAAGTCTTTTTTAGATCCTGATTCACAAGGGGGTGCAGAGCAAAAGACCTGTCCCTACTGTCCTGCTGTGTTTGAGTCAGGTGTGGGGTTATCCAATCATGTGAGAGGGCATCTGCATAGGGTTGGACTGAGCTACAATGCACGTCATGTGGTATCTCGGGAGCAGGTGGCTTCTCAAGACAGGAAACCTCGCATTCGCCGAAAGATGGTAGCAATGCGACGACTAAAAAAAGGTAAACATTTATTGATCCATTTATCTTTGCATTATCTTAATTTATTTTGTTTGATTCATGATAATGTTCTGCTCCATCAATATTTTATTTAGCTCCTAATATATCGCACATTTCTTTTCGCATCCTGACAGGTGCAGGTTGCTAAAGCTGATTCATGGTT
Organism: Novumbra hubbsi; assembly: GCA_016801125.1. Taxonomy (NCBI): domain Eukaryota; kingdom Metazoa; phylum Chordata; class Actinopteri; order Esociformes; family Umbridae; genus Novumbra; species Novumbra hubbsi. Next base: position 40,622 of record JACXGK010001131.1, on the reverse strand, counting down.
TGGGGTGGGAATGTTTCATTGTTGAAGTGAATGGGATAAATAACAACAGTGTTACTTGGTGAGCAGCAGTCTAGCAGGCTGTATTAACACATTTTCTAAATTGTAGAGCCTGTATTGAAGCATTTGACCATTTTAATTTTGGACAAATCAGGTAGAAGGGTTAAAAATCAGACCATGCTGGCCTGGGGCAATGCACAATGTGCAAAATATTTATATTATATAATCTTGCTGTAAGTCACTTTAGATAAGAGTGTCTGCGAAATGACTAAAATGTAATAGTCTAAACAAAGTCCACAAACCGTAATGCAACAGGGGAGCTTAGTTTTTCTTAAATCCTATTTGAAACCATTATTGTTAAGGTTGCATTTCCAAAGATGGATGCAGGTTGTTATAACAGATGAATGAATTGGGTTGGTTTGTACTTCTCTATAGATGAATGTAGACTGCTCTGCAATGCGCCACTTTTAATAAAATCCAGCCCTGAAAATAAAAGTCATCTCCACAGGAAAAATCTAAAGGGGACATTTGGGATACAACAATTTAATGTGAAATATATCAGAAATCATTTGTCAAAAATAATGACCTATTTATCTTAGTAGACAATTATAAAGGAACAGCAATTTCACTTAAATCGATTTCTTCTGTTGACATTGAGTGATTTTTACTAGCGGACAAACGGGCATCTAGTCTTTTTGTTACTGATCGATTGAACGTGACTTAGTTGCTTATTTTACTTGGAGCATAGTATGATCATCTGTGCTAGACGCAATGGTTCTTACATATTAGAAATGGATGCCCATCTAGGCTTTTAACATACCACAGTGTCAGGGGCCAAGGCAGAGTTACTGACCTCTAGCTGCTCTGCAACCCCTGTTGTGACTAACCCAATTTAGCATTTTGCCAAGATAATTATTACCATCAGGTGCACAGAATTTGGTAGCTCTACGGTAACATGTTTGGGCAGCCCCAGTCCAGAGTTTACCAAGAATGGTGCAACAAACATAGAACATCCTGTTAGTGGAATGTTTGTGGCTGACAACAGGCTTGGTGATGAGAGTGGTCCAAGGTGACCGGCGGCCCAGAAGCCAGCGAGGCAAGAGTGGTGTGCAGAGCAGCATTTCGAAATTGCACAACTTCTCAGCCACAGCCAGGCTATTGACGCAGACGACCACAGCAAGCTCCATTCTTGTCAGCTAAAGACAAGAACGAGCCTCTTTCGCAGGCACAATGTTACTAATGCTGAACAAGTCAGGAGTGGAGAACCATTGTCTGATTCGGCGGATTCTGGTTCCTGTAAGGTCACACTGATTGTAGAGTCGGGTTTGGAGTGAGCAGCAGGAATCCCATGGAGACATTATGCCAGGTGACAATGGCGTAATGCGGGGAATGATTTCCTTGGGACATTGCATGAGCAATGCTTGAATGCATGAACATACTTGAAAGTATGAACATACTTTCCCAGGTCACTACATTCCTGGTTGAACACCGGGGCCTTAGGAGGTTGGAACGGATGAAAAGGTATCATATATACATACACAAACGCACAGTGGCTCCCAAATTTGTCTTGGAATGTGTTTTTCAGCATAACAAATGAGAAATAATTGCATTAGTAATCTCTGCCTTTCCTATGACACACCTGAATGAGCTGTGGTTCAACCAATTGTCTTTAATCACATAATAAGTTGACAAGAATCCACATGTGTGCGATCAAGATTTTACATGATTTCAGGTTATGCACATCTCTTTAAGAGCTCCCACAGTTGTATGTACAATTCCTAACATAAACGATCATGAGGACGAAGGGACATTCATAGCAAATCTGCAATAAGGATCTTCCATCGTCCAAAACTGAGTATCTGGCCAAGAAAGGCACTAGTCCGGGAGGCCACTAAGAGCACTACGTCAACTATGAAGGGGTTGAACTCTTCCATGGCCAACAGCTTCTTTGTGACCAATATGAATGACCGGGACACCATTACTCCACTCCTAGCCACTGTAACCCCTTTAAAGACATTGTTGGCCTCTATGCGGCTTCTATTACAAGTTTACTTCTTGTTTACGTGCTGAGTTGTAAATAACTGTTGCCTGGGTGGTGTAATGCAGCTTCCAGTTCCTGATAATTGATACAACTGCGCTCACTAGATTATGCTCTTTTTTTTTAGATTTAGATTTTATTCAGATTTAGATTTAATCCATTTTTGGATTTTATTCCAAAAATGTGACGACAAGTTTAGTGGTTCACATGTGGAGGCCAATGACAAAGCATCTACCTTTGTTAGATGCTAGTGTAAACTGGAAGCTCAAAAAACCCTGGTTAAATACGTATGTAAGCAACATATTTCAGTTTTGTATTTTTCTTTAACAAATAATTCCCAACATAAAACCGGGATCATCTTACAATAATTAATTTTGAATCTCAATGATTAGAAATAAAATATCAAACAGCGCAACAGGTTCATGTGCCATTTATAAATCTTTAAAATGGGAGACTTCGTCAGTTTGCAATTTCAATATCTTTGCACGGCTGTGTGTACACACGCATGTTTAAATGAAGCATGGTATGCAGTTGTGGGTCAGGGTGGGAAAAACATGTTTCTAGAACAAACTCCTGTATTATTTTTTACTATTGCGTCCGGCCAATTCATTTATTTATGTTTTCCTTTCTATATTTCTGCTCAAGTTTTCTCACTCCCTGTTTCTTTCCTGCTTCTCAAATAATAGTTGAGGGAATGGTCATTGGAGAGGGTCCTGTCACTTTTAAAAAAATACCAACAAAAAAAATACATTACATATGATTAGCCTAAATTCCTACCATTCTGCAATTGCGAAAAAGCTGGTTGTTGAGAACTGTGCAACGCTTATAATGAGGTTTTGCCAGTTTGTTTTCAATCATGACCAGCTGTGTGTGAATTAACTCATCACTGACACTACCTGTCTCCTGTTGGATACAATTTAGACACATGATCAACAGTGAATAAAAAAATAATATCCAAAACAATTGCTCTCTGCTGGTGATTTGCAGGATAAGTGATATTATGCAGTCAAATAAGGTTTGAGATAGATAAACTTTTCCTACTATGCTATATTCTATTTATAAATTAAGCTATAACCTTCAAACTAGCAGAGATGCCACTCTTGTAGTGTATAATGCTTACTACATTCAATTATTTGCCAAATCAGAGATGGCTGATCATGAATTATTATTATTTATGAAAGTTAACATGCAGTACTACCCCTATTACAGAACAGTTTATCTCTGAAGGACAGCAGTTTGTAGCACACAAGTACACAAAATGTCATGGACCTTCAATCAAATATTTATCTTGTGTTTTCCATTACAAATGTCAAACATTTTAACAAATCTACCAAAGCGCCACTCGAGATATTTTATTTTGTGAAGGTAATTCTTTGGTCCTAGTTTTGTATGGAAACCCTTTCCAGTTGGGTCTTGAGATATTCATATGGTTGTTGTTAACTATACCAGCTTCAACGTTCCATTTATGACAGGATTGGGTACACCGCTAACACATTTATTCCAGAACAGTTTTTAACCCTTCTATTTCGTACAAGAATCAATGCTAACTTCCTTTGCATACAATGAATTGGTATCTAGTTATTTCTGCTGTTACTATATTTCAGTGCACAAGTTGGGCTCTGAGGAATCGGTGGTTCGAGGGCACTCCTGCCCCTTATGTGGAGACTCTTTTGATAATAAGACTGGGCTATCTAACCACATTCGGGGCCATCTGAAACGGCTTGGCAAAACCATTGCCACCAAGTCCAAGTCCCCAATGTTATTGCTCCGGGAACTGATGCGTGACAAGAGGGAGTTCCAGAGAGCTCTGCAGATTCTAGGCAAGAAAAGGAACCATTCCCATTCCAGGATCCCCTCAAAGCTGGCCACCTCCAATCACCTGACACTATCGAAACTGAATATCACCCAGAACCTCTACAATGATGCCAAAATGCTGGAGCCCACGTATTCTCTACCCGGGAAGACCTTGGACAAGAGCCAAGCAGAGACTAAGATGGAGATGAAAGGCTCGCTGTCGAGTGCCTTGATAGGAATTCTGAAGAAGAGGAAGTGTCAGGAGGACTCAAAATGTAGGACTTCCTCTGTAACGGCGAGGAATGCCCTGGCCGGTCCCCCGACCAGCGAGCACAGTAGAGGAGCACAAGTCAACTCATCACTGCCAAACTCTACATCAGGTGAGGTGGATGAGGGACGTTAACCCATAGAAAAAATATCAATAGAATGGCCCTGGCACCACTAACCCAGTCCACACATTATACTCAAATGGGTATGACCATTCCGTTCATTACATTTCTGTGCGTTAGCTTTAACGACGCGAAGGACAAAAATGCTAATCTGTTAAAATGCAAGTCTGCATACCCATAGCTGAAAAAAAACTGACTGAATGTTGTTTTAACAGAAAAGGGGGAATTCAACAGGAAGGTGTGTGTCCATTGCAATGCAACCTTCCACAGCGGGGTTAGCCTGTCCAATCACCTGCGGGCATATGCAAAACGAAAGAGGACTGCCTTGCTGGAGGGAACAAGTAAGGGTCTTCTCGTTATTGGCACATGGGCCGATCAGGGCGTGGTGAGTTCACGCCACCAAAGTGACCCGCTCCTGTTGTTTCAGCATACGACTGTAAGCAGAGGCGGCAGAGATCGAGACCTGGCTCCAAGAAGAAGTTGTCCCCCACTACGCCCCACGCCCCGGAGGAGATGTATAGACTAACCTGCAGGTATGGGATCTCTCCTCATCACCGTTGAGTCACAAAGATTGACCGCATAATGCGTTGTCCATCCATGGTAACAATTACTCCTTGACCTTTTATTGGCGTGGGCGCGGGTTCATGCCACCGTTGGGTGGCGCGTGTCGGCCTAGGCGGGCACCCCTGGCGTGCACCTCTAACCTGGCTATGAGTAAGGCAACGTGAGCGAGCGTTTCCTTGAATGTGTCGGCTCAGATTGACTTCCTGGTAAACCGAGGGGAGGGTGTGAAGTAGCAGACCGGCTGTTCGGACAGGTCTCGCAGGAAGCCTGTGGCGATGAACGACTCTCCCAAACCCACGGGACTAATGTAGCAGTGACACTAAGTCGTACAGTGCCCTTGGATACTTGCAAGATAGGGGCTGAAATGGAAGGTGTATGTATATTTTAGCAGTTTTATTTTAGCAGTTTCCTGTCCCAGAAAGCATATAATGCCTAAAATCGTGAATAAACAGGTACTCACATTTTCTAAGGTGGGAGGAATCTTTATCCACGGTACAAGCTCTAGGAGATGTTGCGAAGTGCACCTTATTTCTTCTCTTTTGAAATAGATTAAAGGTCATTGGTTAAGACCCCGTTTTTACCGTCACTGCCAAGAACAGGGTTCTTAGATTGTTCATGTTGTGTTTGCAGATTCTGTGACCTAGTCTTCCAGGGTCCCTTGTCGGTCCAGGAGGACTGGATAAAGCACCTACAGAGGCATATTATGAACACCAGTGTGCCACACACTGGGGCCGGCATGAGGGAGATCACCTCCATTCCCAGGTTCCCCTCCTCCCCCACTGAAAGACAGACTTCCTTACTGGCAACTAACACTGCCTCCTTAACCAAGGGGACCTAGTTAAAGCAACAAAAAAAAAAGAAAAACAACACCACAATTTTCCTTCATTTGAGTGTATGTGTTTGTACATTGGATGTTCCTTCACAGTTTTCTAATATTCATAATTGGCAATTGAAAAATGCTTTTGGTAGTTTGACTACCCAATCTCCTAAAACTTTGTTTTTTTTGGATAGTGTTACATTTTTATCAGCATTTTAAAATGTCCCATGTTTGGAATATGACTCAATTTTGCCTGACTAATTTCTGGTGTTGATGCAGTGATGTGGCCTTGCGAGCCAGCCGGATCTGACGAGCCTACATAAATAAATGAATGGGTGAGTGTGTCCAAACTTTTGACTGGTACTGTACATGGGTACAAATTATTTATGCAGGCTAGTGAGATCGAGCTACCTCGCAAGGCTAGCAGTAACGTAGTGTGGAACTCATTTTCAACGGAGACAACTCTTACCTCAGATTCCTAAAAATCTCTGTCTATTTGGTCCAGTTCGGGAGCACCTTTTCTCTGTACTTTAATATACACTGCTCAAAAAAATAAGGGAACACTTCAATCCAAATCTTTACTGTACATTGTGTAATTTGTTGCAGCACCAACATCATCCAGCAATGAGCTGAAGGTACCACCTCATGCTACCCGTAGTGACAAGGACACTAACAAAACTAGAGAAGAATTAGTCAGGAAGGATAAGGAGAGCGCAGAAGTCTGTGGCCACCACCTGCAAAACCATTCCCTTTTTGGTGGTTGTCTTGCTGTTGGCTCTCCAGTTGTCACTTTAATTTGCACCAAAACAGGTGACATTGATTCACAATTGCTTATTCTTCCTAACTGGATTGATATTCCTGAAGTTTCATCAACTTGGTGTTGTACTCTGATGATTACATGGTCCATTTAACTTTTTTGAGCAGTGTATTTGCATTTATACTAGATATAAAAACATGAGAATGGGACATGTACAATCCTCTTTCTGTATTTTAACATGTATTCAAATCATGATCATATTGCTACCATTTGTTTATGGGGAGGGGTTTCTGGGTAAGAAAGTACATTTATGGGAAATCTACCTGAAGGGTTAGGATTAGTTGGTGACTATCAATATAATGAAGTATGGTGTGTGAGTTAATTACAGAACAAGTGGTGGGACAAATTGAATGCAGCAATTAGCCGTTAAATAATTTGGCCTGTAACCAAAAGATTACTGGTTAGGCTCTCAGAGCCAACAGCGATCTTTCAATCTGCCCTTGAGCAAGGCACTGTAATTGCTTGAGGGACGCTCTCAATAATGTCTGATCCCTGGCTGTGACCCCACTCCCCATGGGTATTTCAGGGGTAGTGGGAAATGCAGGAAAAGATTCCATTTCACACCAACACACTTGTAGAACACTGTTCCACGTGTGGAACGGGATATATATTGTCCTTTTTGATGGATGTCAGGGGTTTTAACATGCTGCAGTTATTTGCATATTACATCCTACTACTACAAAATGAAAAGGATTTTACCAGTCACATTGTGTTCCCGGTGTTGGGGTCACAGCGTGTGGCTTCATGAATAACGGTCATCTATATTTAATGTTTTTTAGCTGTTTCAAAAATAATGCTGTTTTGTGTTTTTAAATAATTTATGTTTAAATGTATATCATATACAGATATGACGCTGAAACCATTTTTGCGATGTTATAAATAAAATAAAAAAAGTATGGTTTAGTCATCAGGATTGACCTATGGGTGTTTCTTTTGAACAGTGGACAGACACTGTCATTGTAATGCATTCATTAATTTAATACCTCAGTTAATGAACAGAGAGGAATGCAGCCATGGTCCAATGTTCCACACCTTATTATGTTATGAGATTGACCTGGGATTCTCTAGTGTATCTCACAAGAACATCATAAGTCATGCAAAGTTGGCAGTGTCAGATTTGTCACAATGGACACCTTGACCAGTATATTATCAGGTCAACCATCCCAGGTGCAGTAGATTAAAGGGGATATTAGTGTCACACAAACATTCAGTACATACATACACAAATACCCCATAACAACAGAGATAAAACACTCAAAAATTGGTGCTCATTCTTTTGAATATCTCATGTACATAAATGTTCAGACCCTTTATTTAGTACTTTTGTTTAGTCGCAAAATTAGAGTCAAGTTTGATTGGGAGCATGTGTAAATGAACATTCAGGTTTTTCCACAGATTTGTATTGTGTGGGTTTGATTAGCCCGTTTAAGGACACTCACAGACTGGTCCCAAAGCCAGTCCAGCATGGTCCTGGTGTTGAACGGCAACTAGTTTCCGCCACACGTGGCCTTTCTTCCTTCATGAGTCCCTCAGGTCATATGTCTTCAGGTCCGGGGAAAGCTTTGGTGGTTCTGAACTTTAATTTCACAATGTTGGAGATCACAGTGCTCCTGGGAACTTTCAATGCACTAAGCATTTGTTTAATATCCTTCCCCACTTATATGCCTTGGTCAAATTCTCAGTCACACTTCTCCAGACTCGTTAAGGAGGATGTAAAGACACAGGATGCATCAGAGTTCACTTAAAGATAATTTGGTCATGTGTGTAGTATTTTTTTTTAATTTCATTATAAATTAAGTCTATAACAAAGCCGAGACTATAAGAAAATGTGTTTTTGCAAGTATTCTTTAATAACATGAAAAAAAGGAGCTTTCCACTAACAGAAAGTTATTACATATTTTCTACATTAAACAAAATAATAAACCATAATAATCATCCTCTACACAGCTGTTTTTGATTAGAGGTTGTTAGCGGTCCATAGTAAATATTAGTGGCTGGCTAACAGCTTCTGAAGGTACTCATGTCTGTTGAAAAGGGTCCTTCCCCTGAAATTCAACAAGTCTTCATTTCAATTTAAATAAAAACTTTTTTTGTACAATTCATGGAATTAATAAACAAAATCACATCATAGCAAGTGTATACTGCTGTTAATACTTTACCTCAAGGAAGCTTGCATACTCAGTCTTCATTTGTTTTATGGTGGCCTTTGCAAAGTTCACACTATCCCGTAACTGTTTAGCTCTATGTTCCTTCAGTGATAAACAAAGTAAATAAAAGAAACAATAGTTAGTGAACTCAAATCTTTGCTCACACACATAATGGTTCCTTAACTTTTGGTATATTATGATTACATACACAACCAAAAAAAACGATGTCAAAATATAAAACCAAGTCAATTACACTTCAGGGATATCAAATCTGTCCAGTTAGGAAACCAATGTCACCTGATTCGGAGCAAATGAAAGTGACAACAGGTACACTGGAGCAACAGCAAGACAACAACAGCAAGACAACAACAGCAAGACAACAACAGCAAGACAACCCTGAAAAACAGAACGGATTCACCGGTGGTGGCCAGAGAATTTCCCCTCTCCTTATCCTTCCGGACTGTCCTTGTCACAACTGCAGCCCATTCAAATTGCACAGGTGGTCCAGCTAGAAGGTTTGCCTCGTCTCCCGGTACAGTCTCAAGAGCCCGGAGGAGATACCGGGAGACGGGCCGTTGCACGTGGAGAGCTGGACAGGGCTGTAGAAGGGCAGCAACCCAGCAGCAGGACCGGTACCAGCTAATTTGTGCGAGGAGGAACCTGGAGCACTGCCAGAGCCTTACAAAATAACCTCCAGCGGGCCACTGGGGTGCTTGTTTCTGACCAAACTGATAGACACAGACTCCATGAGGGAGGCATGAGGGACTAACGTCCTCCAGTGGAACCTGTGCTCACGCCTGCCACATGAGGCCAATCATTGTCCTGCACCAGAAGGAACCCAGGAGGAACTCACCAGCACAAGCAATGGGTCGGACGATTTCATCCCGGTACCTAAAAGCAAGGTACATTCAAGGTCCCGCCAATTCTGGCGTTCTCTGGCACCAGAGAACAATCATGAAAAGATTTAGCATGTATTGTATTTTGCTCTAAATGTTAGTTTCTTTGAGAAAGAAAAAACCCTGTCCATTTCATGATGAACTCAAGTAAGATCCACGCTAATGTTAAACGACTTCCCTAACAAAACCAGCTAACGTTTCTTTTTAACGTCTTGATGCGTGGAACCTTCTAGACAGCGGCTTACCATTTTCTTCATCAGGTGGTCTTTGGAGTTCAGGTGCTCCTGCAGAGATGCTGGATGCATGGAGATGGCAACTTGGCACGGGGCACAGTGTAACATCTCCACCACTGTTACGTATTCCTTGTCCTGCAACGCTGCAAATGAAAGGGTGGCCAATATAGCTAGGTGTGCTAGTGTAGCAAGTGGTTTATACAAGTACATTTGAAATCCATGACTTATGTTTTTGGTCGGAAAGAATAAACAAATACAGCATACAGTTTTCGGGGTAGCAGGTTGCCTAGTGGTTAGAGCGTTTAACCTTTAATCAAGAGTTTTCCAGATCTAATCCTTTAGCCATCAAACCAATTATTTTGTCCCTGGGCACGGTAGTGAATGCTCATAAGTCTACATTTGTTGATGTTAATGACAATAGGTTTTAGTCAACTTGTATAATGCAGGTTTTAGTCAAAAATGTATAATGCATTTACTTATTTGGCCCAAAACAGGGGAGCCAGGCGTATGACAAAGCAGTAGGAATGTTGGATACACCTTCAAATCAACTAAAGATACCTCTAACAGCTTCTTTGTTGATCTGAGGGTTTTCACCTTGCCGGACTTTGGCTAACATGGCTTCCTGTAATGAAAAAATAGATAGTAATTTGCATTAATAAGTAAGCTTTTATATCAGTCATAAAGGTTGATGACCCTACATTTTGTTAAGAGTTGCTTCACCCACATGTAAAAAGGCGACTGTTGTGTCATCGTAGTCGCTTATATTCTGGACATGTTCCATGATCTCCCAGTGACTACAGCCGTTTAAATGCAACCCAAGGCTGCTTGCTTTAAGGAATTCCAAGTTACACATGTTACATGTGAAAGAATCACTGAAAAGACAACAGAAAAGGAATAAGTAAGATTTGTGACAATATTATTGGGTATGGATTTTTGCAAGGAGGTCCTTGTAAAAAAAAAAAAAATAGTTAAGTCAAATTGTGGTTCCTCTAATCCAGGGGTGGGCAAACTACGGCCCGAGGGCCGAATGCGGCCCGCGAGGCAGTTCCATCTGGCCCGCGGAAGGTAATAAAATGTTTTTGAGGGGAATTAAAAAACAACCCCTTCTTATGCATCTTATACATCTGAGTCAGAATTTAAACTATTTACACATTATAAGGGATCTACTGTACATATGTACTGTATGTTTTAACTTTTGCCCTTTTCTGGGCTGCAAATCATTTATTATTAGCAAATTACAAAAACAAATGTGGCCCTCCATTTAATTTCATAATCCTGATCTGGCCCCCGAGCCAAAAAGTTTGCCCTCCCCTGCTCTAATCAAAATGTATTCTTTACCTAGCAATGTCGTTATTTGCTGCTATGTCGTTATTTGCCACCGCTATGTCGTTATTTGCCGCCGCTATGTCGTTATTTGCCGCTAAGTCGTTATTTGCCGCTGAGTCGTTATTTGCCGTTGTGTCGTAATTTGCCGTTGTGTCGTTAGTTGCCGTTGTGTCGTTATTTGCCGTTGTGTCGTTATTTGGACTTCTGCTTCTTTTCCTTGTGACTTCTGATGGAGACTTGGATTGGTCTTCTATAAAAAAGGAACATTTAAATTAAAAATGACTTCACATCAGATCAAACACATTTGTTTGGCGATCCTACCTCTTCCGCCATGTTCTGATTTACTATCATTAGGATATGTCACCCAGTTAGATCGGGTAAACCTCGGTGGAGTTCTTGTCAGCTGTAAACAGAGAAACGTACAATTACATCACTGCACCAGAGAAATACTCAGCTTCCACTTCCATTTCTGTCCCTGAATTGTAATTAAGGCCTGGCATCGCGGCGAGCCCCAGGGGTCTCGGGACGGTTGACGTTGATTATTACATCGCTTGCTCAGCCAGGAAGGTCCTCGGCACTGGAAGTAACACATTCTTGGGCCTCAATTATGCACACAGGTGAGGTAAGGCAACCACCCTCGATTACTCCCTGAACCGTGTTGGGCAACTGCGTCACCCTCAACAGGACCCCTGGGCTAATCGGCGAGCCGGGTTCCATCCCTGGTATCCAACTTTTACCTCAACCTCAGAGTCCGATGAGGAGCCGGGATCACATGGGTCGTAGAGCTCAGTTCTGGAGAAGAAAAGAAAAATGCATCGTAGGTGCAATTTACCTTTCAAATGGTGCAAGCACTAGAAGTAAGCCATATCTACACACTGGGCACTAGAAGTAAGCCATATCTACACACTGGGCACTAGAAGTAAGCCATATCTACACACTGGGCACTAGAAGTAAGCCATATCTACACACTGGGCACTAGAAGTAAGCCATATCTACACACTGTGCAATAGTAGTAAGCCATATCTACACGCTGAGCACTAGTAGTAAGCCATATCTACACACTGGGCACTAGAAGTAAGCCATATCTACACACTGAGCATTAGTAGTAAGCCATATCTACACACTGTGCAATAGTAGTAAGCCATATCTACACGCTGAGCACTGGTAGTAAGCCATATCTACACACTGAGCACTAGAAGTAAGCCATATCTACACACTGAGCACTAGTAGTAAGCCATATCTACACACTGGGCACTAGAAGTAAGCCATGTGTAGACACTGGGCACTAATAGTAAGTTATATGTAGACACTGGGCACTAGAAGTAAGCCATATCAACACACTGGGCACTAGAAGTAAGCCATGTGTAGACACTGGGCACTAATAGTAAGTTATATGTAGACACTGGGCACTAGAAGTAAGCCATATCTGCACACTGGGCACTAGAAGTAGGCCATATCTACACACTGGACACTAGAAGTAAGCCATATCTACACACTGAGTGCTTGGAGGAAGCCATATCTACACATAGTAGAGTACTAGATGTAGGCCATCTACATGCTGAGTATTAGGAGTAGGCCATGTCTACATACAAAGTACTAGGAGTAGGCCATGTCTACATACAAAGTACTAGGAGTAGGCCATGTCTACATACAAAGTACTAGGAGTAGGCCATGTCTACATACAAAGTACTGGGAGTAGGCCATGTCTACACACTGAACAGTAGGAGTAGACCATTTCTATATACTGAGTATTAGGAACAGACCCCGTCTTTAGTTGCAATAAGATCTAGCAACCTTTTCAAAATGAGTACAATCTCAATACATTTCTATTGTTTAAATCATAGGCAAAATGGCTTACTTTGAATAAATAACAAGCAAATCTTACTTTTCAGAATTGCGTGTTTGCTGGGAGTTGATAGATGATGATGATGGGCTTCCTACAGGGAGATTTGTGTTTTGTGTATGACCTTGGACGGTTTCTGTGTCAAATAAAAAAGCCTTATTAATTTAAAAGACAAAAACAAGAAGATAACATAATCATTAAGGAACGGGTTTCCTATCTCTATCATAAAATAATTACCAATGTAACAAGTTAGGATATGAAGGACCTACCCGTACTTCGCATGGTTTGTGTGAGGCTGTAATCGAATAAAGATCGGATAATACGATTAATTAGATTCTACAGCTTTACCCTCTGCATTGATTATTCTGCTGGCCTGCAGGTTAATCTTTATTACATTTGTACGTACGTCAACTAGCAACAACTCGACACCAGTGCAAGGTACCAGGTAGAGAACAGTACTATTAACTGTTCTCTACCAGTGCCATTAAAATAACGTTGGCGGGCCTACCTCCCACGACCATAATCATAACACGAATCATGTCGTCGATTCATTCTCGTCTTCTGTTAATTAACTATTGGACGTTGACATTTGAATTATACTACATACGTCTATAACTACACAGTCGATTATATGACTGCAACTACCTGAAGCTAGCAGTAGAATATGTACTTCTTCTTTGGTATTATTCATCGCGGTCTAAAAACAATCGTTTCCGAGTTATGCTGCCACCAAGGGGCCAGGGTTGCGGTGGAGTAATAGATAATTATCTTGCTGTGCACATAGAAGCACACCGTAATATCCAACCATCTGGGGGATTTAGAAAATAAATCAGAATGTCTACTTAACGTTTATTGTCCACCTTGCCTGAAAGCAAAGGGATTTAACACAGATTTTGAAACTTGGTCTTAACGTGGTTGTGGGGTTGTTTGGGTCTAGTGTTAAATACATAATCTTTTCCCACAAGTTTCAGTTTCATGACAGGCCAAGGCTGCAGCTGTGGGTAGCACATCTCTGGAGAATGAGTTGGGTTAGCGCAACATTATGCAAATCACTTTATGGATTAGCGTTTTCACTGTGACAATAAGGCGTCACCCTTACCCAAATGCTGTGACCACCATTTCCCCCTTCTCAACTCAACTGCAAAGCATAAAGTTAGCTTCTGCTTCATGATAAGCTTCATTACATTTTTTTCTTTTATCCTATTCAGCTACTCAAACCCTAACCCTAACTTCGAGTGACTGCAAACATTAATAATCAAACTCCCTTGATCCTATTCTACTTTTGTGTTCCAGTCACCTGAGCTCCACTATAGCTAAAGGTTGCTGACGACACCCAGACAAGAAAGATTCCCCACATTTGCTGTGCAGAGAGGCTCACAGGTAGACAATGCAAATAATCATGTAGTTGGTGAAATGTTACTTGATTCTCTAAATTTGATTGTTTAATTGGATCTGTCTTTGTCATGGAATTTTGTTTTGCACTCAGTATCCTGTGTCTGCACCAACTGTCACTATGAGGTCACTGAGCTGCCAGTGAGCGGTTTGTTAGTGTATTTGGTAAGCATCCACATTCAGGACCCACTGGAAGGTGATGCTGTCCTCCTGGAGCATGGGAGTAATGAGAAAGCTCACGTAAAAAGACAACTGCAGGCCACAACGTGGCCTTATTTACATCGCTACGTAAAAAATAAGTTTGGCTAAAGGGAATTTGAATAGATGCATACAAAACAAACTAAAATGATGGCGTCGGGGGCAAGGTTGTGCTGAGACCTCTTAATCCAGTATTTTTTTGTTCCACCTGTGTACACCTACAGTTTATTTTTTCCAGTGGTTGTGTGGTGAAGGGATGTTTCTGTTCTTCGGACTTCCCCTCCCCCACTAATGAAGGTGCTGTAGCTTGCGCTGGAATGCATGTCCTCACTCATGCAAGCTTGGCCTGTAATAAATTATGGTGGAAATGTAATGAATGATGGTGGAAATTGGCCTGTGAAACCGGAACTTGTTTAGTGGCAGCCCCCCATAATCTCCATACACGGCAGTTAGTTGATCACATTAAAAATAACATGCCGCCATCTTGGAGGCTGAGTCCAGATCTTTTGTAACCTAACAGACTGCCACCTATAGCTTGCAGCAGTGTGAGTCATATGTGCTTATCCTAATATACCACTATCTAATCCTAGTCCTTCACACAATTAATTATTCCCATTAAATTTCCCATTCCCTGACCACTCACAAAACTATCCACCCAGCTTCTCACAGAGAAAATCATATCCGTACGCATAATTTCTTTGTCCAGTTTCTTGGCTTTCTTGTTCTTTTGTCGCAGTGTCAATGAACCACACACATAATAAATGCCACAAAATCTAACTGCTTTGCCATGGGGGGCTGAGGGGAAGTATTACTTTTATAGTAAAGCATTGTGTATTCTTTTAGTGTATTTAAATGTGGTAAGCAATTAGGGACAGGGAAACAGGTCTTATATAAAAGAGATTCACCCAAATAACAAAATGGCACAATAACATATTGTCACAATGAACTCATCAGTGGCACAACATGCCTAATAATGAACTCACAGAGTAAAGGTTGTGCACAGCTTATTGTCATAACACTTTATTGTTTTTGAATGATATGACAATAAGGAGGAGCAAGGGAGACAGAAAAGAACGGCATAAAGCATCAGCCGGCCTGGTCACCAGCGGGTATGTGTGGTCACCAGCGGGTATGTGTTGTCACCAGCGGGTATGTGTGGTCATCAGCGGGTATGTGTTGTCACCAGCGAATATGTGTGGTCATCAGCGGGTATGTGTTGTCACCAGCGAATATGTGTGGTCATCAGCGGGTATGTGTTGTCACCAGCGAATATGTGTGGTCATCAGCGGGTATGTGTTGTCACCAGCGAGAATGTGTGGTTGCCAGCAGGAATGTGTGGTCATCCGCGTAAATGTGTGGTCACCAGCAGGTGTGTGTGGTCACCAGCTAGTATGTGTGGTTGCCAGCGGGAATGTGTGGTCATCAGAGGGAATGCAGGGTCACCAGCGAGTATGTGTGGTCATCAGCGGGAATACAGGGTCGCCAGCGGGTATGTGTGGTCACCAGTGGTTAATGTGTGGTAGCCAGCGGGAATGTGTGGTCATCAGCGGGAATGTGTGCTCATCAGCGGGAATGTGTGCTCATCAGCAGGAATGCGGGGTCGTCAGCAGGTATTTGTGGTCACCATCAGGAATGTGTGGTCCCCAGCCGGGTATGTGTGATCACCAGCAGGAATGTGTGGTCACCAGCCGAGTATGTGTGATCACCAGCAGGAATGTGTGGTTGCCACCCGGGAATGTGTGATCACCAGCAGGAATATGTGGTCATCAGTGGGAATGTGTGGTCATCAGTGGGAATGTGTGATCACCAGCAGGAATATGTGGTCACCAGTGGGAATGTTTGGTTGCCAGCAGGAATGTGTGGTCCCTGCGGAGCCAATAAACCAGAAATCCAGCACATCCTTGCTTATTTAAGTATTGATTAAAATACACCAACCATAATAATGTATAAACTACTACTAAATCATTTATAAAATGATACTAAGACAACTTTATTTGTCACCTTGTTTTTAGCACCCTCTCCTTGAAAGGAGAACCGCACTAAAGCGGTTTCTGCTTGTTTATGAGACTGGAGAACATGTCTGAAAACACAATCACCATTTACAGCCAGTTGCCCATACAGTCATAACAGAGGCATGGTGCTAATAAAGCTGTATCAAACAATTGTAAAGACAGAATAACAGTTGAATGACAAAGTTAAGGATCTGAAACTTTACTTAAAAACCATCAGTTCATAAATGTGATACTTTAGAGATCTCTAAAACACATGTTTGTTCGGTATTGCATTCTGGGAAGGAATTGTTTATTTCAAATGTTTCTATCCTCATAACTTGTATTGCAATACAATACGTTTACTTAGGCCTTTTAAAAAAGAGATACAGATCCTGCATGTGCCTCTTCCAGTTCCCTGTCTCCTAGGAGTACGATTTCCCACCAGAGCTCATGGTTTTTGCATGTCTGGCATTCTCACGCAAGAGAGAACAGCTGGATTTGTTCTATATGATGTCCCTTTCCCTCCCGCCCCAACCATAAAAATAAAACCAACCAGTGAGTTTCCTTTCTTTCTCTACTGCCTCTGGGGCACTGACTCCCCTGGGTGGGACATCTTACATGAGCCACTACGCCCGAGGAGAAATAATTTGGGAGTTGGGTCCTTGTCTTCTGACAAGTGGCGTCCCGTTTTATGACTTAAACAATGCAAGTGGGAGTACTAGGTTCTTCAACCTCCGTGAAATGTATCATTACTAAAACAAAGGACCTATATTAAGACAAAAATGTAATTTCAAAATACTACTGTGTAATGGTGGATCACCAGAATCTTGTGTCTGTAATGACTGACAGGGTAGATAATTCAAACATACAAAAAACAAATGATTCACAGACACTAATAAGAAATCGGGTTAACTTGGTCAAACTGTATTATGCAGATAATAACATTTTGTATTTAGGGCTTTTGCACACAAAAATTATCTAGCATACATGTGTTTAGGTATTTTTTTCTAACTTTTCCAATTATCAGCCTTTTTAAATAGATAGTGGATGAACATACTGTATGTCAAGGTGAGATGCAATGGCTTTCTTTGAAAAACAAAACTCACTGTATTGGAAAAATAAACAGAGTTTGACATTACAGTAACATAACATAAAATAAACAAATCCACAAAACAACTTTTTCTTTAAAACCCTACCCCCGGGACACAAAAAGAGACTCTAATTGCCAAAGTACACTAGGACATTAACCAAAAACAAAGTAGAGCAACAAACAAGCACCAACCCCGAAAATAACAAGCTCAAACATGCTCAAAGTACAGGAATGTAAGCAAACACCATCCTTGAAAAGCAAGACAAAAAAGTACATTTAAATCCTAAAATGATATGGACCAATCAATACCACCTGGCATCAAGGTAACTTTCAAGTATTGACTATATCTGATGTGGTTTTCAACCACCTAATTTTACGGTATGACAAATCTGAATCCTCCCTTAAGATAGCCTGAACCAGACCACATGATTATAAAGCAAGCAAGAACTGGTCTTAGTCGTACTACCTTAAAAACAGTGTTGTTGTACATAGTGTGATCATTGCATAAAGCAGCTTCACCATTTATCTGAATGTCTAAAAATATACAGTTAAACAGTTAAAATGCCACACTATTTTTCAATGTATTGTGTATGATGACCAAATGTTTCACAATGCTTCACTTGGGCAGGAGCTGAAATGTTGCCCTTGAGCTTTCAATTGCTTCACTGCTGGAGCTCCTATTTCCGTAATGGGGAAACAGAGTATGTGGAGCATCAGGAAGGTGAAAATAAACTGTACTGGTACCCAAAGTTGATAAAAAATCTAGGTTTTAGTAGTACTAGTAGTAGTAGTTTAGTAGTAGTTTGATACGCCTGCAGGCATGTTTTGTTTACACAGAAGTAAACTGTAAAAAGGAAATACAACAATCTTTGTTCACACTATTGTTGCCTATTGTCTTAGTTGCAACTCTCATCTCCTTTGAACTAGACATCTTAACGCCCCCATGTGTAACAATATTGATAGGTAAAAAAAGCATTATTACCTAGGCAGAGCAAGGAGAGCAGACACTTGAAGATCTAAGCTTCTTGCTCTGCTTTCATTGAGCACTGAAATCACCAAATGAAATGATTCTTGGACGCACTGCTAACGAACTAGCTAAACGACACACTGCTAACGAACTGGCCAAACCATTTCCACATGTTGTCTTTGTCACCATCACTGTATGTCTAATATAATCACTGTGTGTGTTTATTTAAAACCACTCCAAAACGATATTTATTTATTCTCCAGTGAACTTATATGATCATATAGGCCAGACCATTTCAAAACCATTTTGAAACAGTTCCCATCTGACCGGACTGAGGAACCACTTTAATCAACATACCCTGTTGTGGCTTCAGGATGTTGTTAAATCAAATTGACGAAATCCAATTAACGCAAAAATAAATGACTGAAAAGACAGCATTGGTTCTCTGATTTAATGGGAATGTGGATAATGACGGTATATGAACATCATTAGATTTCTTCTGTTTTAGCTTTTGTTGTGAAAGCCCTCACTGAAAAATAGCAGCAGGTCAGGTGAAAATCTGTTCCCCTACACCTGAATAGCTAATACAATAGTGGTGAATAAGACAAAAAGTATATTCCCCCTAACAGTATACTGTTATAACAGCCAGTGAAGCAATTAAAAGCTTGTTGTACTATATATTTGTAAAGGCTTGATAAAAAGGTACACTGACTCTTGAAACAATTACAATTTCCCTCAGGGGCTCCAGTCATGTCTTTGTAATTGGCGTCCATTTATTTATTATTTTCATACATCAAAGAGGTTCCCCTTTTGATGTTGAAATGTTATAAAAATAGAGAGATTTTTTTTATAATTATTTTCTATTGTTATTATATTTATTATATATATATGTAACTTTGGTATCTTTTCTGTTTCTTGTAAAAAAAAAAATGTTTACCCTGACACAATAAATGCTTATAAATCATTAGATGACATTCATTGCTAGTCATTGAGTCAGTGCATTGCCTGCTAATATAATTTGTAGAACCTTTATATATATATACATACATATATAGTACACTGTATATTTGTGTTTTTAGAAGGATCTATTTCTGACATTTATTTCTATTCTTATTAATGATCTAGTCTAAAGGCAATTTTGCTGTTTTTTTAAGATACAAAAGTCACAAGTAAGGCTACTTTCTGGTAAATAACTTGTCACTTATATATTGTTTTGCCCCAATATACATTTAATTTAATCATGTTACTTTAAGGGCCTGTTTCGCATACACAGATTAAGCATAGTCCAGGACAAAAAAACAACCACAATGGAGTTTTTTTTTTTCTTAATCTGTGTCTGTGAAACTGACCCTAAATCTTTAAGATATCAAAGGCAATAAATTATAATCCACTTGTAAAGGAGACATTACTTTCCCGACTGATACTCCTCTTCACTTCAACAGGTAAAGTATCAAAAAGGTGGTCCTCAACAATAAGGCAATTTTTACGTAGAAGGCGGCAGTTTCCAAGTAGCATTGGAAGCCTGTCCAAACAGTTCCCTTTCAGCTCCAGCTGAGTGAGCTGCACCAATTGACTGACCGCATCAGGTAGGGTGGTGAGGCCATTGTTGCTCAGACACAGGACCTTCAGCCTGGTGCACTTGAACAGCTGTTTGGGTAGTACCTCCACCTTGTTCGAATTAACCGCAAAGTGCTGGAGATTTTGCAGGTGACCCACATCCGGCGGGATCAACGTGATCGAGTTGTGGCTGACGTCCAGGTGCCTCAGCTTGGGGAGGTGGAACAGCGCCTGTGGGAGAGTCTCCAGCTTGTTGTGGGACAGGAAAAGCAACTCCAAACACTTCACCTGGCTAATGGAGGTTGGAATTGTGATGATTTTGTTGTGCCAGAGCTTGAGGCAGGTCAACCTCTTGAGGTGTTGAAAGCTGATGACTTCTTCAATGGTACGAATGTTGTTTGATTTAAGGTCCAGCTCTTGAAGGTTGGTTAGGCTGAAAATGGCATGGGGGATCCTCTCTAGTTCACAGTTGTGCAACTCCAGATCTGAAAGGTTTGTCATCTTCTTGAGGCTGTTCAGAACCAGCAGTTTGGTACCATCATTGTGCACTGCCAGTTTGATCAGGTGCGGGGCCAATTCGGTGAGGTTTGAGGGGATCTTGGTGAGGTTACTCTTCAGGTACAAGTTCTTTAGATGTTTCAAATCTCGCATGGACTCTAGTCCTATCATTTTGTTATTTTCCGAGCTTAAATTCCCTACCAAATTCAGATCGCGTAAATTCCTCAACAAATAAACCCACGTGGGAATTTCCGCAACGTCTGTGAACTTGACGTGAAGGCTGCGGAGATGGTCCCGGAGAAAGACGAATGCGGTCTGTTCAACTTTGGCGGGGCAGTGACAGAGGTGAAGTTCCTGCAGACCGGTCATTTGGGAGATCTTTGCAGAAAACCTGACATCGGGAATAAGTTCTAGTTTAAGTATGTCCAAGTCAGTTAGGTCAAACACTGCGTTGGGCAGACCAGAAAGCATGAAAAGGTGGAGCTCCTGTTGGTCTAGGGCATTTCGGGTCACATGCTGTTTGAGCTTCTCATACGTCCACTCGTGGTTAAGACTGATTTCCCTCAGCTTGTTCTCGCTCACCTCCGAGAGGAAGACCCCGAACCTTTTGGAATACAGCTGGTCGTACTGGTCCACCATGTGCAGTAGGAATGCAAAATCGTTCTTCACATCAGGAATGTCACTGAAGTTACTCTCCTCTCTGACCTTCTCAAATGAGTATTCTTTAAGAGGGCGCCTGAACAGCCAGTGTAGGGAATACAAGCACACCATCCCATAGATAAGTATGAGCACCATGTAGCTAATAAGCAGCTTCCTCAGCATGAAAGCCATGTTGTGGGTACAAATAAACATACTATACCCGGTTAACTCTTTGACCTTAGGCTCACACTCATGCTTAAACTCAATGTATGCCATAAAGCTCGACGTATAGGACAGGATCAAAATGAACTTCACCGTTTTAACCACGGTCTGAGCTACGTAGAGCTTGTATATGAAATCGCTGTCCTCCACATGGGCACGGAATTTCCTCACCTTCTCAAAAAGAGCCTTGGCCTGCTCTCCATCTTTCTTGTCCAGGATATTCATGCTCGGGGCCTCAGTAACCGGCTTATCTGCCGAGAACTTGAATCCAGTGTCCCCAAGAATAGGAGTTGTTGAGCTGGCAGCATTTTCTCTAGTCTCCAGCGAAAACTGTTTTACCACGGACGTGGTGCCAGTCAGCCTCTGCTTGTTCTCCTCAGAGTCTTCACAAGCCGTCTCGGACAAGGCCTTCGTTGTCCACGGGGACTCGAAGCAACGTCCGAGAATCGACACAAAGTGCTCAATCTTCGAGCTCGTCTTGGGGTATTTGAACCAGAAGTTGCTACTGACCATAAGCACCAGGGTGTGGATAAGGGTGAGGTAGGGGAAGTACTTGGAGTACCAGGGCAAGGCAACATGGTAACACATTTGGTTGATGAAGATGTACTGTTGGTAATCTAAATTGGTCTTGATGCCCGTGGGCACTGGGTGCTGCGGTCTGTTCTCCTGCATCACTGTAATGTGCGGGGCGTTCTGAATCTCGTGCACTGCGCTGTCTGGCAGATCGCTAGTGACCATCGGTGCCGGAAGCACCGTGGTGCGAACCAATACAGCGGACTTCAGTGGACTTTGGGTTGCGCTCACAGCCTCCTCTGCGTCTTGTAGGCAGGGAAGGCATGCCACCTGGTCCTTTGTGATCTGCATTGTCATGGCGAACAGCGACAACATGAGCATGACAACCCCCAGGTAGTCCATGAAGACGTCCCACCATGGTTTCAGGATGCGGTAGGTTGGCTGGATGTCATTCAGCGACGCTAACTCGGTGATGGTAAACATTCCTGAAACGGAAGGGAGAAGAAGTATTCAGCTTGAGAAGCCTTTCTTGCTAAAACAATTAGAAATACAAAAACTTTAAATGGGCTTTCCTTCAGTAAAAACCTTTTTGTTGCATTATAGTACTTATGGTATGGTTTCAAATGTAATCAAGGTTAATACATTTCTGTACATAAATTAATTGAGTGGCATGCAGGACAAAGCAGTATTACACTGGCTTATTACATTAATATTGCATATCTATTCAACTTCTTTAAAAGTGTTGGTGTGTCATTTTGTGATGCAATGGTATGTTCAGTTTCAGCATGTAGGCATATTTCCTGTAGTATTTGCTCGTGTTGAAATTCACTCTGTGCATGTCTTTGATCCAGTTCCGAGGCAATTTCTTTTGTTGTTATTCAATACAGCAATGAAGATTTTATTTGTTAACTTGCCTAGGCTGATAAATAATTACCACTACTGTTCACAATGTTTATTAAGGTTCCCACATATGTAAGACTGATTTTGCACTCTGCACTTTGCCATTATAAAGTGTACTGTCAAGGAATATGTGCAGAGTGCAAAATCAATCTAGCTAAAGCTGAAGTGGGAAAAATAAAACACATAGGGTTGATTGCAATAGACTCTCATTGTGTCATGGACTTAAGCTAGTCTTAAACAAGACTGCAAAATAGGCAGAGTACACACACACACGCACCTTAGAGAAATCAGCAGATCAAAAATCTCCCGGGGGTAATACTAGACGAACAACACATGTTAGCAAAAGGATAAACTTGTCCCGGCGCGGAAATGTCTGGGAACGAGATAAGCACACTCATTGGCTTTTCTAAAATAGCCACAACACACACAAACTGCTGTGACATTAACGGCCAGATAAAGCATGCTGCTGTGAAACTCAGAGACAGAACACCACTGGAACGCCTTCAGTTGCTACTATGTATTTATTTATTCGAAGGAAAGGGAAAACAAAGCAGATAATAGATGTTGTTTTTATATTTCAGGTTGGATGCTCACAATATTATGAAATGCTATCAATGGTTAATAAATACATCATCAATGACGTTTTGCATATAATCGAAGCGTGGAAGAGCCAAATAGGCTCTGCAGAGGGGGGAGAAAGTCTAACAAAGAGAAGGCGAGCTGATGGAACAGTGGATAATTAAACCTGTAGGCTATTTATAGCAAATATATGCAGGCATTGCCATGTGCGAGTTATTAATTATAAGATAAATGTGGAACCCTTTAGAATACTGTAGAGTTTAGACACATAAACTTTTCTGTAGTTGACTCACTCCGAGGTCAGGTGACTGCTGTAACATTCGGTAGGCCTACAGTATGGGCTAACTTTTATAACGTCGGTAATACAACTACGGCATGTGCACGAAGTTAAAACATTTACAGTGTGTAAACTATTATATGTCCATACTTGCAAAAAACAAACTGCTCTGTGATGACAAAACGCGAGAATCAACATGAAATAAGTTAATTAAATTTTACAATTAAAAGTGTGAGAAAAAACGAGCATAATATACTTACTATATTGGCGACGTTATCTAATGAAACGTTCTGTACTCCATTCCACTTGTGCCTTCCAGATAATTCCTTCTGATGTTTTAGCTCAAAGCGTGTATGAATACAGCTTGTAACCAAAAATATGTTTTCCTGACAGTAGAAATGTCGGCACCATCCTAAATACCAGCCGAACTAAAAAATCCACCTGAGACACACTAGCGACTCTGAGAATATGCGCAGAGCTTCCACCTCGATACGCATGCAATTCGAAGAAAAGGGTGGTCCAAGAAGAATATGAAACCGCTATTACCGGCGTCTCTTATTGGTGGCTGCCAAAGATCAACGTCCTAAAGACACAACAAGCTTATCTCAAACACCGCTATGTAGTTCTTTCAAGGTCCCAGATTGTACCTAATTCGAAATAACTCGGATACTACGTTTCATTATTCCTACATCGTTTGTATTCTATAACAATATTAACGTTTCTCTCTCGTTTGTATTATATTACACTATTCATATACGTATTCGGAGACTTTGTAAAGTAACCATTTTTAAGTAAAAATTTAGCAAATATCACGTATAAATAAGTAAATTAACGCATTGTATAGGGTAGACCATATCTACTGCACCTGTAGAGTGTATGCCACTACACAATGTGACACCGCAACACGTGACAACGTTACACAATGTGACAATGCTCATCTCCCTCTACCTCCCTCTCTTCCTGTCAGTCTGCTGCCAGTCTATATCATGATCAAACATCAGAAATCTAGAAGAAAAAATGAGGCCGACCGGAGTCTTACTGGAGTTCCAGCTATGTCTGGATTTGGTTGGTTGCTGCACGAATGCACAGCAGATTGCACTCTTTTGAGGAAGTGTCTCCTGAGTTTGGTACAGGTTCTAACCGGTCCAGGCTAGCTCATGTGAAGTGAGCGGGCTACCCTCCGCTCAATCCTTGTACTCAGAAAAAACCCAGGACCAGTGCCAGGCTGCTGGGGCCAGGTTGATGTGCTTTACAGTTAAAGGCCATAGGGGGTTTGCACTCGCAAACTGCATTTTCTATTTTATTGACCATTAAACGTCTCTTTCATTTGGGACTGGGTGTGTACAATCTTGTTTAAACTATGTGTACGTAATCTATTAGAATTATGTGAGAGTGATGGCAGGAGCAAGTATAACCAGGCGCCGCTATAGCCTATAGCCCACGCCACAGAAACATTGTTTTGTGCTGGCACTTGCACCTTTATAAAACAAATTCCTATTTTACCACTGCTACATTTTCTCCGTTCTACGGCAGATTCGCGGAATCACTGGACTCTTAAAGTGATACACACAAACGACGATGAACCCTATTTAATAAAACAAAGTAATTTAAGGTAGATTATCTGCGGCGTGGATCTGAAAAGGTGGAGCTAATTCACTCTAAATTAATAAGACCTATTGGGAACATCGCAGGTGGACGGGATGCGGAAAGTACGTCCCAAATAGGTGTGCCACGGTAAAACATGTTGGGTTTGGAACCACTGGCACTGGCCTAAAGGCCGGGGGCCATAAAGGGTTGTGTTTGGGAAACAGGTAAAAGCATCATGTGAACAGGCTCGGACAATAGCGGGGTGCGCATATCGTTAGCGACCCGGTCATTTTAATGGGAGAGGACCGATAAATGATTCCTTACCAAAACAATACATAAATGGACAAAAACGCACAAATCACCTTTGGTAAAAACGTTGGACAAACATTTTACATGACATAAAAGCCTAGTAGGCATAGTCCCTCATGAATTTGCATGAACCTGGATGCAAAAACATTCCCAGGCAGACATACCTTTTTTATGACAATAGAGGGCTAATTCGTGTGACACGAACGCTCTGGTTTGGGAAAAGATAGTTTCACGTTGTGTTGGTTGTCTGAGTGTTGCTTGTGCATACATTTTATCAGTTTAGACTTTAATGTTAAAATGCAGTGTGCAACGGAATGTGTTGCTGACAAGTTCTGAAAGGTATGTATGTTAACCAATGTAATACAAAAGTCTTAAATCGATTGCTAGTAATTCAGTCACATATGATCTGTGCAACATTAGACTTATGTTGAAATCTTTCACAGAATGTTTGGCGGAGAGAACTTACTAAATCGCGAGGGGGTTGTCCAACCAGAGCAGTTGAGGTTAATAGAATAGAGGATGTGAGTGTGAGGGATAATCAAAGTTATACAGCCTCAAACTGGCAGAAAGATAGAGGCACAGACTGGCACGCAGATACAATGCCGTCTCTGACAGCGTCACACACCAAGGCTCTTACATTGGCTGCCACTGACACTTTGTAATGTTGGATGTTAAATTAACCAGCAAGATAATTAGAATGATTTGTGTATTCAAATAATAAATACGTTTTTTTTCGTTTATTCCGGCTAAGCGTTTTGACAACCATGTACAACTTGTTAGGACTAGGTGGTTTGTCAAGATATTTGCTTCAATTAACTGTACTCAAAACAAAATATATATTCACTTCTCTTTAGCCAGTGTTGATAAAAGTCAACTTTTCCTATAGAAATGTACACTGTTATCAAAACTGCAATGTGGTGTAAACAAAAGAGCATAAAACAAAGACAAACCTTATTTGAATTGGATCTAAAACATCCCATAGGGAATAACCGAATGGTGTTATAAAGCAAATAGACACTTCTCGAGTTTTGCCGCAAGGTTTTAAAAGGATTATGACTCATACTTGTAACGTATCCTACACAATCTTCATATTTGAATCGCGGTTTGAAGATTTAGTTTGAGCCTTTTGGCCTTTCGTAGGCATGTAAACACGTGGGCCGAAAAAAACATATATAGAGGTAGAAGAAGCCATTGTGTTCGATATATTTCTAGACTTCATTGGCAGGAACAACTAATATGGCGTCGACGAGCCGGTATGTATAACATCTATTTCAAGAGGTGCTGTTGTTGTTTTAAATTAGCTTTGATCTCACATATAAAACTCAAAGTTACAGAGCAAAAGGTTGCGAATGTGGTAAGCACGTAACGCTAGCGAAGTTTTTCGCCGAAGCGCCTTGTACCACTACCAGCCACCGGAATTTGCGTTATTGACAGTTAAGCTAGCTAGCTAGCCACAATAACTTGCCATAAGCAAAAACAATCAAACCACAGTTGACGTTTTGTTTCTCTCTGTTAACGCGTAATAGCATTTTGTGAGCATCCAATTCAACTACATAAACACATAATGAGTTTGTTGTAACTTTTAAAATAATCGTCCATCTGACATGAGGGTGTCAATGAACAATTAAATGTGTTCATAAGGTTGGGGTGTTGTTCCTTCCAACTACAGTAGGTGATGTCGTCAACCGAACTAGCTAACTCCCGACAACAACAGCTAACTAATAACACTAGGGAATTATTTTAAATTAGCCGAGAGTCAATGCATGACACATTAACAGTGGTCTGATCAGTGTGGAGAGGGGTTGCAGCCATTAAAAATAACGTTAGTTACAAGAACACAGCAAGTTGTTTTTGATGTTTTACCCATCTATGCTATTAATACTAGTGAACTATTCTGCTTGTCTGTCCTGCGACGTATTTCACGAACTACCTTAAAAAAATGGCCTGCTTAGTCTAATGAAGAGAAATGTAATGTAACAGAAGTGAAAATATGCACCAAACACACATACTTTTGATTTAATTTAAAATAATATAATACCAGTTACCAAATGGTTACTCTACAGTCGTTATGTTTTTGTGGATTTTTTTAAACGTTGTCAAACCAAGTTCGCGTAGAGAACATAATCCGAATAGCTGTGTTCGACATTTGTGGAATGCTCGGAGGCCGTACCGCTTAGAAGCGCTTTTTGTCCACATCAACATTGACTGGAAAACCACATCACCATCAATCGGAAAATTCGTTGTCTTGTGTAATTACACACATTGGGTCTCCATAAGTGAAATATATTGAATATCTAAATATTTACTGTACAATGTGTAATTCGTTGAGAACAAAATGACGTAACAACGGTCAATGGAAACCGAAATCAACAACGAATGTGGGCAGGATTCTAACTCATACCGAACATCATAGTAAACAATTGAAATCACAGGCTGTTCCAACTTGTGTTAATATCATCGTGGCAACTTTTTAAAAAAATGTGCTCCATTTACACATGTTTTTTCTTTTTAGTTCAAGCCTGTGTTCTCTTGGTTACTTGTGAAAGGATGCTTTCAACGAGGATGGCTCTATAAAACTCTGGTTACAGAGCTTAGTAGGGCTAAACACTAAATAGATTTTGCCAACAATGTTTACTCAACTGTCCAATGTTGGGGTGCATTTCAGGCTAAAACGCAGACTTTGTTGTCTACTAGTGCCGCAAAACAATTTTACAGCAGTGCCTCATTGGTGCTGTAACAAGAACCATACATTCATCATCACTTAGACTCTGGCATTGTGAGGTATCTGTTGACGTCAGTCAGCGTTGTTATGGTTGGTATGTCGTGACCAGGATTTGACCCCGTGGCCAACGTGACCGTAGGAATCCGAGGGAGACTGGTGTTGTGGAGACGGGTAAAAGCTGAGAGTGTTAACGGTGGACTGCGGCTTCTCACTCAAACTTCTAGTTAATTAATGTACTGGAATGAATGTACAGCGCTGTCTAGGAGCAGTGAGAGTTGGATTTGGCCTTCCTAATGTCGGATGGTACTGTTGGGCTACCAATATCAAACATCAGAATGTGGTTGTCACTCTCAAAGGGCGTATGCCAGACTGTTACCAGATGGAGTCTCCGGTCATGTGGGAAAGTCTCACCTGGGCAAAGTAACACAGCAAGCAAATTACCACCCAACTGTTATATACCCCAGAATATTGTTAGGTTAAAAAGAGCAGACCATTGTAACTCACAATCAGCATTTAAGGGTGGAACCGTATTTTGGGTAAAGCCATATCAAGTAGAAATTGATTGTCTGTTGGATCTATTTAATGGGCTTTATAAGAAATACTCAGATGTCTTGCTCAGATTAAATATTCCCCAAAATCTAAATCAGAGACACAATCTGCAAAGTTCTGTCAAAATAGCTTGTTGGATGAGCCTAACTAAGAACAGATACAAGGTTAAAGAACAATTAACAAATTATCCTGTGAAGTGGACTGCAGTTTTGACGAAGTAAAATCTTACATCAATTTCTTTTTTTTTTAAATGGCAAAAACATTTATTCGACTAACAATACGGGTGTCCTTTGCCATACGTTTAGTTCAATAAATGACACCCCTTCATTCACATTGCCACCCACAGGGTGTACGTACCCAGAGAAACCCTGCAATAATAATAATAATTGCAGGACACTGCCTTATTATAATAATAATAATAATAATAATAATAATTGCAGGACATTGCCTAATAATAATAATAATTGCAGGACATTGCCTAATAATAATAATAATTGCAAGACATTGCCTAATAATAATTGCAGGACATTGTCTAATAATAATAATTGCAGGACGTTGCCACCCAGGGTGTACGTACCCAGAGAAACCCTGCATGAGCTGATTGTCACCTGACTCCCGGGTCTTCTGATTTTCCATGTAAAAAAGACTTGCACGATACAAATGTAAACTCGTCAGAACATCTAGTGCAGTATAATAATCTGCTGATTACTTTCACTGCTAGCTCAACACAGGGTAAACACTGGTGAGTGTTGGCTAACCTGGAATGTCGTCTTCTTCACTTGTAGCGGAGATGTTCTAGCCCTTCCCAGGGTGCAGTGCCCCAACCACCCGGACGCCATGCTGGTGGAAGACTACAGAGCCGGGGACATGATCTGTCCCGAGTGTGGCCTTGTAGTGGGTGAGTAATGGTTAACCCCGTTTGCAGTAAGTAATGAATGGAACATTAGATGGAGGCCGTCCTGCTGGGCTCATATCCCGGTCCTGCTGGGCTCACATCCCGGTCCTCCTGGGCTCACATCCCGGTCCTGCTGGGCTCACATCCCGGTCCTCCTGGGCTCACATCCCGGTCCTGCTGGGCTCACATCCCGGTCCTGCTGGGCTCACATCCCGGTCCTGCGGAGGTGTCACTTCTCTCCCCATCTGGGATTTAAAATCCATCAAAATGAAATGATCCAGTTTAAAATAGTTTTTGGAAGTGCAAAGCTTGTGTTGGTACCAGGTTCTCCTGCAGCTTGATCCAAGTGTCTGGGTATAAGGGATGCAACAGTGCCCCGTTATACGGTTATCCAACCGTTCGATGCGCCCCATGAAGTTCAATATGCAACCGTGAACCATACAGTTCGGGTATGCAGGTAGTTTTCCTATCAGTTCCAAAACTAAGCTTATTGTGCTGTGTTGTAGCTCCAGAACCACAAGCTACACCAGAGGGACGACAAACTTTACTCCACGGTAATGTCTCAATGTGCCAATCGCAGGGACCGTGACCCCCTCCCACTTAAACAACCAGTGGATGACTTGCAATAACATCTCAGTAGGAAACCTCTCTACAAGTGCCTCACAGGGTATCTGGAAGTTTTAGCAAGTACAATTTTTAATGCCACTATGAATTCAATTTAATCCTTTACAGCCCAGTAGAATTCTAGAATGATACTGTAAATTCCAGAGATTGCTATTAATAAATCATATTTTCTCACATTTCAAACAAAAGGATATTTGAAACTAAGAATAAATTAAAATTACATGTTTTTAAAGAGCACATCCTGATTTTTAATTTGATACCACATTCATGTAACTTTGAATAATGAACGCTTGTAATAAAAATTGTCCTCACTCGTGTTCCTCTGCAAATGCATTACACATTTGCTACTACACGATTTGCCTAATAAACTCAGAACCGAACCAGATAGTAAGCTAGCTTCAGCGAGTTTGGTTAGTTAGTTGCCTAACTGACATCTGTAGAAACAAGGAACAACATAAAAGTTTCCATAAAACGAAACTGCCCGATACTGTAAATGTTAATAGAAATTGTAATGCTTTTAAATGCCTTAGCATTTTGGTTGTGGAGCAATATAGAACTCACCCAATTTCATACTAATGGGTTAATTCATCAGTAAGTTTGAGTGCTTAGCTAGATATTGCAATTTTTTTTTTTAACCCTAAAACTATTTTTACCAACAGGATTAACTATTTTTCATTATTGTAGCAACACGACTGTTCACTCAATTACGGTGTAGTAAATAAACAGTTTTCTTTATTAACAATATGTGCAGAATTCAACAAACAATTGAAGGTTTTGACCAAGTAATTTTCTGCAATTAAATAATAACATAATCATTGTTATAATTCAATTTGGGTTTTTAGTAGGGGTTGGCCTCTAAATTAACGTGAGGCTGGGCCAGGGTTGAGGTCAGGCTTTAGGTAAAAGGTCTTGGGTTGGGTTAGGTTTAAATGTTTAGACCCGATGACAACTCCCAATGGAAGAACCCGGGGACTTCTAGTGCAAAACCCCAATGTTATCTAATAAATCAAGATTCGGCAAAAGGGTATTTTCCTGAATAAACGTTTTTTAGTAAGCTGTTTAATGTGGTGTAGCGTCAACAAAGCGATCCCAGCTAGACCTTGCTGTGCAAAGTGGGAGGTGATGTACTTACTTTTTTGATCACAAGAATACTATCCTTCTAGTTTGGACACATGTTGTGGGCTGGCTTTGAATGACTTGAACAAAAGACTGTCAGACCTGACAGCAATATGATGGTCTTCAAAAGAGAGCCTTGAACAGTAACATGAGTCACAGCAACATATTGCATTGTAAGGCTCTACATTAACAGAACATTAATCTAGTAGTGATGTAAAGCTAGATATTATCCCTTAGATTTGCCATAAGCAGATGAATGTCATCTTAGGTCTGGATATTTGTGTGATTTAATGGACTCATGTGATTAAGGGGAAAAACCCTAATCCCTGACTGTCTGACTAGTTTCCAGCAAGAAGCAATACCATTGAGGAACGGGACAATTTGTCCCAACGTTTTGTTTGAGTAACAGTGTTGCCATCTTGTGGCCTGGTCTTGGAAGAGTTTAAAATGAAATAAAATGGGGGGGGGGGGGGGTCATTAATATCAATTACTATTCTCATATACATAAAGCCTAATGTAACATTGGCCTGTGTACAAGTGCTTTATCTCTGCCAAGAAAGGAAGGAATCACTTTCAATGACGACAACCCAGTGTTTATCACTTGTCTTTTCAATGCACGCCTGAGCTCACCGCTTAAGGGAGGAAATGAAACAAGGACTTTAAGCAGTTCAAACATATTGGAACACAGCCCCATGTGGTAATTTCCCTGATGCTCCTCAGGTGACCGAGTGATTGACGTGGGCTCTGAGTGGAGAACCTTCACCAATGAGAAAGCCACCAAAGACCCATCCAGAGTGGGTGACGCCCAGAACCCACTACTCAACGGGGGCGACTTGACCACCATGATTAGCAAGGTAGGTTGCTTTGTTCTCTATCACCAAGACGAAGACTAAAGCCACTCAGCCATCCCTTTTTCAGGTGGGAGTTAGCATTTTGATTCCTGAATGTTACCTTTAAATCGGGGAGTTTAATACGGGTTGCATATTCTGTGGATCACAGAAGTTATGCTTATACCAATTCATTATTTGCACTAAGTTCTTGTGTAAACACCTTCAGGGAAAGATGCTTTAGAAAATATTGCGATGGCGACAAAGAAATGCAGAAATCTCAGTTTCCAAACATCTCTTTTTTTTTTTTTTTTTGTCACTTCAGGGAACAGGTGCAGCTAGTTTTGATGAGTTCGGCAACTCCAAATACCAGAACCGAAGAACCATGAGTAGTTCGGACCGCGCCATGCTAAACGCCTTCAAAGAGATCACCACCATGGCGGACCGGATCAACCTACCCAGGAACATCATAGTGAGTACTGATGTCTCAACCGTCCGTCCGGGCTCTCTGGAACCTAGTAGCTTGATACTACTAGCCAGCTGTTTGTGTAATTTACAATGGATTCACATGCAAATTGGTGACAAATTAAAGAAACCAGGTGTTAGAGTGGAGGAACATGACACAATGAAGCAATTTCCATCCCATCATGCACTGTGGCGGCCCGTTGACCTCGATGTTGGATCGACATCCTCAAAAAGAAATGGATCTAAGTGGTTTTGAAAGAGGGTTCATTATCGGGTCTCTTTCAGAATGACAATGCGCCCGTCTGCAGGGCCCCAGGAGTCAATGAATGGTTTGATGAGTATGAAGATTATTAGGAATCAAATGCTATGGCCTTCAGCCACCAGATCTGAACCATACGGGTGTTTTTGGACCTACGTGTTTGACAGCACTGTTCACCACCACCATCAAAACACCGATTGAGGACTTCCCATCCCTCCAGTAGCGTTCCGGAGACTCTAATCTATGCCAAGGTGCATTGAAGCTGTTCTGGCTTCAACTTATTGAGACACGCTTTTCCTTTAATTTGTCACCTGTCTCTAGTTGTCCATTTATCTAGGAGATGATTGTAAGTATGCAATGTGCACCCACGCCAAGAGTCTCTGAATATTCTTCCTAAACTGCAGGACCGCACCAATAACTTATTTAAGCAAGTTTACGAGCAGAAGAGCTTAAAGGGACGGGCAAATGACGCCATCGCGTCAGCCTGCCTGTATATCGCCTGCAGACAAGAGGGCGTTCCTCGGACATTTAAAGGTAAGGAACAGAGTTGATTCAATAGAGAAAAAGTTTTATACAAGTCATTTAAAAAGCAACACATTTTTAAAATGCATTGCAGGGTAAAATGAAATGACCTAAACATCATTTTAGTAAAGACCTAGTAGTGTAGCTACTGAACAATAGGGTATAACAACGGTTTAGGCTTCAGTAAACTAAGTGGTGAACCACCACATCTTTAATTCATGAACATTTCTTTAGCATTGGTAAGGGAATTTTGAAAGGTGTTTTACAGAGAATCCACAGCGAAAAAAAACGTCAATGATGTTGATGACCATTCTAGCACATCACACTGAATAGACATTTAAGAATGGGCTTCAATGGTGCACTTGTGCCCACAACTAACCACAAAAGATATGCCCCAAAAAATAAAGACATAACTCCAAATATTAAGGTCTGAAGCTACTGTATTCGTTTTGTAATACAAAACCAGTAACACTCACAACTTATCAGACACACTGACCAGTCGTTCTTTATATAGTAGTTTTATATTGTCAAACCAGCCAATCCGATTTTGGAAAAATACACTGCTCAGAAAATGAAAGGAATGCGTAATCATCACAGTATTGCACCCAGTCAATTAAACAGGGATATCGATACAGTCCATTAGGAAGCATAAGTGATTGTGAATCTGTTTTGGTGAAATTGACAACAGGTGCACAGGAGAGGCAACAAGACAACCCCCAGAAAGGAATTGTTTTGCAGGTGGTGGCTACAGACAACTGCGCTCTCCTCATCCTTCGTGACTGATTCTCACTACTGAGTCCCATGTTTTAGAATTACCCTCTTAGGCAAAATCTCCCAGCGGCCACAGACCGTGCCTTATTGGCAGCGACAGTTGAG
Organism: Novumbra hubbsi; assembly: GCA_016801125.1. Classification (NCBI taxonomy): domain Eukaryota; kingdom Metazoa; phylum Chordata; class Actinopteri; order Esociformes; family Umbridae; genus Novumbra; species Novumbra hubbsi. Next base: position 6,187 of record JACXGK010001131.1, on the reverse strand, counting down.
AAATGTTCAACTTTATGCTAATATCCAGCAAGTGAATAGAACCGGGCCTATAAGCACTGATATAGCAGACATCCTGTATCTTTTGATGTGTAGTCTGGTGGATAGATTTACATATTTATTCATCCGTCTGTACTCTTATTATCCACCCTTGTTTTTAAATGTGTCCTAGTTCCAAACCCCTCTAACGATGTAGGGCCTAGCACTCATGTTATCCACCTCCCGCAGAGATCTGCGCCGTGTCCCGTATCTCCAAGAAGGAAATCGGCCGCTGCTTCAAGCTGATCCTCAAGGCCCTGGAGACCAGCGTGGACCTCATCACAACCGGAGACTTCATGTCCCGCTTCTGCTCCAACCTGGGCCTGCCCAAGCAGGTGCAGATGGCGGCCACTTACATCGCCCGGAAGGCCGTGGAGCTGGACCTGGTGCCCGGCCGGAGCCCGATCTCCGTGGCTGCCGCCGCCATCTACATGGCCTCTCAAGCCTCTGCCGAGAAGAAGACCCAAAAAGGTGAGTTGGGGGAGCTGGTGTTGGGAGAGATGGGTGGCGGAGTTATCTAAGGTGGTTGTCACTGCAGCTCTTTAGTGTCCCGGAGGCCGTGCGTCGTCCACGAGTGGTTTCACACTTGCATTCGGGGAAACGTTGTCAACCGTGTGAGAAGTATCGGCACCGTTGGTCTGTAGATTCACACGTCATTTCACCTTTGACAGAGATTGGAGACATTGCTGGGGTGGCGGACGTCACGATCAGGCAGTCGTACAGACTCATCTACCCCCGTGCGGCTGATCTCTTCCCACCGGACTTCAAATTCGACACCCCTGTGGACAAACTGCCCCAACTGTGACCCTGTTGCCTCAACAACACTTTCTGCTGTACTTTTATCGTCTCTTATTTTTATTGAATTTCTAAAGATATTCTCTTTTCCCTTGTTAATTAGACTCTTGGCCTTCAGAGGCTCTTCTTGCAGGAATACAGACAAGTACAGGACACACATTCCAATACTTTAAACAAACAAAAAAGATTGCAAACTGTATTTACAGTATTTCATTTGACTGTATATATACTGTATATATGTCCAAGTGAGAAAACGTAATTGGTGCTTGCAATACTAGGCTGGTTTCATACTGTATGCACTTTTTTTTTTTCTAGGAGATGAGCAGGTTGTTTTGTTAGCGTGTTTGCATTGTATTATGTAACTTAAAAAAATAATTTTCTGAAAAGCAAGATGAACACATGCATTGAATAACATTAAACCTTGTTTACAGAATGGGGTTACAGGTTGCTTTGACTAATACTGCCAAAACAACATGTGCATTACAAGTTACAATGGGACATTTCTATCTAGTCTCAGCCAGTTTTACCCTTCCTGCCTGCGGTAGAAACTCGAGTTCATGACATCGCGAAATGTATTTCTACGGGAGTCAAATTGGCTGTTATTACATGGCACATTTGAAAATATTACCGTAGTTCAATCAAAGGAAGCCGCTTATCAATGCTTAACCTGGACTTCAATCTGCTGGTAGTATTGATCCGTATACGATCACGTTTTAGGTATCCAAAGGTCACTTTAAAACCATCTCTGCCTTGGTCTGAGTTCATCAAGGCACCCCTGGCATGGAGAATTACGTGAACGGCCAGTAGGTCCTTGCTTCCCACTTTGATTTGTTGTTTTGCCTGAATGCGAAGTGCCAGCACCATTAGAATACAATATGCAATGGAAGTCGCACCACTCTATTAAAAACATTTAATTTGTGCATTCGTGATAGGCGACAAACGACGAATGCAAAATGCTTCTTTACAACATCAGGGTCAACAGTCTTGTACAACTTCAATGTGGTGTACCATTAAAATAACAAAAAAAGGTTTTCTGTCTCTGCAACATGCTTAAGCAGCCATTTAAGCATTGGAAGAAAAAAAACTGTACAATCTATTTTCATATATCCGATACATATAGATAATTCAAAAATACCTATTGATAAAATTAGTGCTTTCAGCTTAATTGTGTGTACATATATAATATACCCTGCCCCCCCATTGTAGTGACTCATTTACTGCACAAACTGGCACTGAGCTTAGTTCACCCCCAAAAGGCTTCATTTACACAGGTAACCTGAAAGAGCAGATGGGAACCAGTCTGAAGACAAATTGTTTTCATCGTCCCACTGACAGGACATAATGGATGGGTTTTGATAATCAGCTGTAGTGCTTCATCAGCCTTCAGATCCACCATTTTGACCAAGCCAATCTCTGCAGGCTGTTAGGTTTCCCAGCTCTTCTTTTAAAAGAATGACCAAGGTATCGAAGTCGGGAGCAACAACTTATTTGAAATTAATTCTCTGCCTCAATTGAAGTGGAATGGATCTGTTAAAAAAAGAAAAAAATGTATTGGGTCCACAGCAGCTCATGACCAGCCGTCTGATCCTGAATCAGCGGACCTTTGAGATGTTAGATGGACACGACCGCTGCTTAATGGTCCCCAGACCAAAAGGCACAACCTGGTTCACTGCGTTGATGTTTGACATACTACGGTTAGACATCTGGTCTACAACTTCAATGATGCCAACACACGTGTCAATAACAACAAAAACATGACACTAGCGCATCAGGGGTTGAGCTGCTCTGCCAAACACGACTGTTGATTGTTGTGACTTGAGACTGTCGCATCCATATCTTCTACATGAGTATACACGCTGCTGACAGACACGTTTCCTCATCTGTAGATCATCACACGCACAATCGGGCCAGACCTAATCCTAGATGCAGTGGCTTGTCTTTAAAAATCAGTTAAAAAATGTTTGGTGTGTTCTAGTCTTTGATTCAGACATAGCTCTTAGATTTGGCATCAGGAACAAGGCAAGAGAGACATGATACTAATTCTGGGGAATTACAACCAGGATCTGCTAAAGAGGAGATCGTACTGGGACTTCAAGTCAACAGGCAGTAGTAGTCAGTTGTTGTCTTTACCCTAATGTGACAGTTCAGTGAAAAATGCTCAAAGCACTTATAATACAACATGGCAGACATGTCAAACCTTACAGAGAGATAAGTCGGTTATTGCAGAGGGCTATTGAAATTACTTGTTTGAGAATAAGGAGTAATAATATTCTGTACAAAAAACCAAAACAGTCATTGACAATGGATAACATGAATGTGATGTTGCCGGCGTTTTCTTTGACAGAGTTCATATGAAAACATTCTCAGTGGTCAGACGATAAACACGACATGCAGCAGGAGGTCTCCTTCCTCCTCTCTCACAAGAGAAGAAACATTTTATTTCTCTCTTTTCTTTAAAAAAGTTCTTCATTTTGTAAAAAAAAAAAAAAAGTAACAGTTTTGGAGTTTGGGAGGAGGGTTTCTTTGAATGGCACAGAGTCAGACCGAAGGGCAGGAAGAGCGATGTTTCCTCCTCAATCCCAACGTTTGTGTGGAAAATTGAGGTTTTTAAAAAGTGAGCGCTTTGTTGGTTGGTTCACAGTGTGTGTGTGGGTTTGTTCAACATGTTGGGGATGAGGGGGGGGGGGGGGGGGGGGGGGGGGGGCTGAGTGGCTAACACCAGTCTGCAATGTAGTCAAAGTCAGAGAACATGTCCTGTTCATCTCCGCTGAGCGCCCTGGGTTCTCTGGGTGGGGTTAGGATCGGTGCTTCTGAGGTAAATTCATCGTCGAAATTGCTGACGTCGCTGGAGTCCTGTATTGTCGGCACGAATGGGGGCTTTGATTTCTTGGCCAGTAGTCCGTTCCAATCCATATTCTGGGGCAGAAATGATAAGAGAACACAGAAGCGGGGATTTAATGTGTACTATTAGGACAGATCGTCATCATACGCCCTATTCCTCACGTGAATCATTTGTTCCGAACAATATCCAAGACACATGTCACTAACCTACGTGTAATCGTTTTGTCCACATTCCCTCGAATCTTGTTTGACATTGAAATTAATGATCAAAGAAATAGACCTCCAACTCACTCGGAAGAACAGATGTCTCTTTACTTCCTCAGCGTCTCGTTCTCCCGCCCCCAGACGTCTCTCAGGACTCCTCCTCAAAAGCTACGGACAAAAAAATATATGATAAATGATGTTATGGTCACGTGTGGGAGAGAAGGAACTAGCCGACTGGCTCAAAGCGCAGCACGGATTTCCGGGAACGGCACACACAAACCAACATGACAACCAACCAACCACCTACCAAGCAAAATACAACGTTTTTGATGAGAACCATATTGAAGTCACCAAATTGTCCACATAATCTAATAACACACAGCTTGGACACCCGTATTTGCTCCACCCGACATACCAGCGGCACCGTGGTCCACAAGTCTAAACAAGGGCTGACCAGTTTATATTTCAACCTGTGGGACTTCCCTGGGCATCAGTTTTTTAAATTTGGTACTGTGCTTTGTGCGGGGCCCAGGATGAGTCCTACTTCACCAGGAGCGGACGTGGATCCAAATGAACAACATGCCATGTTGGAAGCTAGCGCACCATCAGCTAGCACCCCATCAGGTGACCCACCCTTCTCATGATGGAGATGGCCTCCGTGGACAGGAACCTTGGGTAGCGAACCTCATCGTTGACAATGCTGTCGAACACCTCTTCCTCATCATCCCCAGGAAAGGGAGACTGTGCATGAAGACAAATGTGCACACACACACAGGACATTTGCACTTATTAGACACCGAGATATCCTTGTATTTTTACATAGAAAAGCTCTGACCGGGTCAACTCTCATATCTTGTCAATTGAGTGCAAAGAGATGATCTGTCAGAGCTAACAAATGTTTAGCCTGCTTTAAGAGTCACAGCACTGAGTAGGTATCCATCTATATGAGTCTTTAAGAGTCACAGCACTGAGTAGGTATCCATCTATATGAGGCTTTAAGAGTCACAGCACTGAGTAGGTATCCATCTATATGAGGTGAAATGTGATGAAATCCACTCACCTCTCCAACCAGCATCTCAAAGATGAGGACACCCAGACCCCACCAGTCCACAGCGCGTGTGTATGAGGTCTCCGTCAGAACTTCAGGAGCCAGGAACTCCGGCGTGCCACAGAATGTGCTGGTACGGTCTCTGAACCCCATTCCTGACAGAATACCGAACACAATGACATGTAGATGTACATACTGAATGTAAGCAGTAAGGAACCGGTGCTGTGGCATACGGTCAATATATCCCAAATAGGAGCTTTTAACAGGCACAATGCATGCTGAGTGCCTGGCCATATCGCTGAGCTGTGGTTTATTGCTGTTCAACCAGAACATTAAAATAAGAAACACACATCAGCATAGTACTTAGATCAAGGGCAGGCCAACAGAGTGACCAGAGGACTAGAAAGGGATTTTAAAATTAAACGGAAAGGTGCATGCCGACCCTGCATTGGATGGAGTTCTTACTGAGTCAGGCTATGAAATGTACCATGGAAGGTGTGGAAACAGTGAGACAGCATTCTTTTCTAGTGGTCTTTTGTTCTCCCACTTACCTTCTTTGCATAGGCCAAAATCAGCTATTTTTACATAGCCCTCAGTGTCCAAGAGAAGATTGTCAAGCTTTAGATCTCTGAATGTAAAATTGAACAAAAAAAGTATTACAATTCACAATCAATATGTTAAATCAGAGCATATATACATATATATATATATATATATATATTTATTTACTCAGCTAATAAATATGGAAATGTTCTTACCTGTACACAATCTTATTTTCATGTAGAAACTGTAATCCCAATACGACACAAGCTGCATAAAATCTTCAAGAGAGGGGGGTACAATAATTTTTAGTGAATTGAGTGAATTTAAGAAAATATTTTGAAAAATATTAAGATAACTATTTAGTATCTGGTATAAACTAAGCACAAACACAACATGACATCAATATAAAGAGTTGAGCACTTCCTTCAAAGCCAGTTGCACCAGCAAGTAACCCTTCAATATGAAAAAAACACTTGAGTCAATCTGCAGTTGCTAAATTGATTTCTGGATTTACGGTATAACTGATCTAGATGTACAAATTGATTCCTGATGAAAATCATTTCATGGATGACCAATTCAACTATTTCACTCCATCAGAACATTAAATATTTTAATGTTAATACAACCATCAAAGACACCTGTAATGTCAGTGCAGTTCCTGTATTGAGATGTACCGAAATGAAATTGGCCTTAAGGAATAACGCCACGGCAAAAACGTTC